>VUQG01045481.1:38091-49753 GCA_015106755.1 Etia nguti | reverse complement strand
TACATAAATGGCCTGTATTTGTATAGCGCTTTACTTAGTCCCTATTGACTCCAAAGCCCTTTACACTACATTCAGTCATCCACCCATTCACACACTGGTGATGGCAAGCTACATTGTAGCCACAGCTGCCCTGGGGCGCACTGACAGAGGCGAGGCTGCCGGACACTGGCGCCACCAGGCCCTCTGACCACCACCAGTAGCCAACGGGTGAAGTGTCTTGCCCAAGGACACAACGACCGAGACTGTTGTAGCCGGGGCTCGAACCGGCAACCTTCCGATTACAAGACGAACTACCAACTCTTGAGCGACGACACGTGGAACAACACAACAACAATGCTACATCTCTACATTACTACATTCACTAGTCAAAAAAGTCTCCATTTATGTCCCAAACATTGTGTATAACAGATAGTAGTAGCTTCCAGGTCTGAAAAGTAAAATGCCTTAGACCTGCATTCTTCACTGTGGTCAGCAGGGCTGCAAATCTAAGAAAACAACCTTTTGAACTGATCAATGATTTAAATAAACATTTTCCTGATAGGGTTGTGGTCTCATAGTTTAGATATAGCCTTTTTAATTATTGTAATATGGAAGTTATTTATCAGGGGCATATTTAAGAACAGAATAGAAATTACAATAAAAACTAAATACTTTGTAAATATGGTTGACTGGCATTTGTGCAAACATTCCAAGTCTCAAAAAACATTAGTACCAAAACTTCATCAGGTACAGTATGGGATTACATTAGTTATTGTTAAAGGTCTAGTTTTTTATTTTGATTTAAGTTAACTAATGAGTCTTTTCACATCTAGTTTATTTATTTACTTATTTAGGTTTAATAAACTCTAACCTTCCAATGCTTAGATTGAAGCCTCAGTTCACAAACCAATGGATGACTTCACGTTTCCATCTTTAATCTACAGTTTCTGTTCTCCACTCCATCTCAACACAACTTGAAGACAGTAGGTAGTCCTATTTGGTGCTACTTAGCAAGTGTGATTTACAAGTTATTACCAAATAAAATTCTCAAGGGAGCTAAACATTAATATTGGCACTAATAGTTACAGATTTACATCATATTTGTTCACATGCCCGACCATAGTCCCAGCAGAATAGACCGTAGGACAAGAACAACTACGTGTCCCTGGCATTTGCAGTTTGTGCATCCGTAGGGGGTACAGTCCAAGGAAGCAATTCTGAGGAAAGTATGACCTGCTGCACATTGCAAAAGTTGCACAGCTGGATACCTCCTATATTTTTAACATGGCGCAGGATTGACTCCAAATGCTACATTATCTATCATTTGGTGAGAATGGGTGCAAAGAGATTTTTTATTTTGGAAATTGTACTCTCCAACCTGAATACAGACCAAAATTCACTTCTCAAAAATAATACACTCTCACTGACCCTTTTTTACTTTTAGCATGCACGGAGTGGAGAAATGTAGGTGGCGGTGCATGCAAAGACTCATTTAGAGTCAGTATATAAATTGATCCACAGACTTTATGCAAATGATGTAGAAGGATGTGAGATGGGAGAGGCTAGCAGGGTGTATTAAGCAGTGATAAATTTAAAACCAAAACAGGTGGCCTGGTCATCGTCTTTACTGTCATATTAGCACACTTGCATTTTCACCTTATCAGCTGTCTAAATTTATCTTAGCTATTCAGCACAGAGTGTTAACAAAAAGCATCGGTCTGGATGAAAAAAGTCTGGATAGGTCCATTTAAATCTTTTTCTCACTATTTGTCACTCTGTTTTCAATCCCAATGAAAGCTCTGTGTTTTGTTGCCAAGGCAACGTTATTTTTTCCTGAAGTACCTTACATTTTAGTTTCAGACATACAGTACTCTACAGCAAAGCTGAGAACTGAGGAGGTGTTTGGACATTACAGCCACACAAAAATGTACGCGCACACACACACACACACACACAAATCCATACATACATAGCAAATACTGTATTAAGGAGCCTGGAAAATCACTCAAAAGCTTCATTAGTTCTGGAATCACTCATGATTAATGCAATGTGCTGTTTGATTAAGAGCAGCCTTGAAATGGAAAGCGTGAACACATCTGGAGAACTGTTTTGATTTGCTTGTTGGTCTATTTTAAAATGCTATTATGTAACTGTTGTTGAAAGATGATGTAAAGGCTTGAAAAGCAGGCTTTAAAAAAGCAGACTGGCTCAGGCATCGTCATGTCACTGGGGGGTCTAGCTGGGGTCATGAGGCTGTTGTTAGATGTGCCTGTCTCTGTTATTTAGCTGCTCAATAAATCATCCATGTGCATAAAGAACATTGTTCAAAGTTTCCCACTACAACTATTACTGTGTTGAAATCTTGGTTTTGAACGGTAGGCCAGATTCCTTAGTACTCTAATACATGATGAAAATAAAAATGGAACATCTTACCTTTTGTGGAATGAATCACACAATATTGAACTAGCTTGCATCTATTTTTTTCAAAATACAACAGAAAAAAAGAATAATAACATCCACATAACTCAATCCCATAGAGCAATGCGCCCTGGCAACAAAGATTAAAGTTTTGTAATCACTCTTCATCTGCCAGTTAGTTCACAGAATGATGATTAATAAGTCTACAGTGTATCAATGTGCTGCTCTCTACAAAATGAGCTCTCGAGTGTAAAATATATAGACGTCAGACTACAGACTGTATAAAAAGATGGACGTAGACAACACGCTATGCCCTTACTTGTGGACTACTGTTTTGAAGTTTCAAGTTTGGCATTTGGCTGCTGCTATCTTGTTTTTTTTTTTTAGCCAAGAGTGACCAGAAGGTGAAGTTATAATCTATCCACTAAGAGAGATATAGGCTAGGCTGCACAGTTTTACAGTCTAAGTTAAATAAAAAAGCCTAAATCTAACTTACATCCATAAATTAGTGCCTTAATCTTAATTATGCTGGACTTTCTTAGCAGTGGGTAGAGCATGTGTGTGCGGTTAGTCCAATATCCCACTAACTATAGCGTCAAAATTTAAAAAAATTGCAGTGTACATCTGAGCATGACGGCACTTACTTTTACTTTTAATTTGATTCATTTGCACAAACACAGTTAGGACTCAAAGGTAGATATTAGATATGTTTTAAGATTAAGTAAACATTTTTTGTTTACTTAAGTTTTATAATTTCATCCATCCGCTTTCTTCCACTGACCAAATTTAATGTAAAAGTTAGACTGGAGCCTAACTTAGCAGACATAGGGCAAGAGATCACCATTTATCGTAGGACTGGTAATTGTTGTTTAAATATTATTTTTGTGTCATTATTTTTTTAAAGGATTCATTAGACATATGTGTAATGTTAAATTTGTTAAGTTATACTTAAGAGTCACCTAAGGTCTGAATATATTTTACAGGAGGGTGAAAGTTTTTTTTTTCTCGGCTGTATTTTTAGTAAAGGTCATCATCCCCTGAATTAACTAAACAACAAATCGTATAGTTTTTCAAATGAATAAATTAGGAATGATCAAAAATGAACACCAACATCACTAGAACATCTGAGCAGTCCACTTCAGTAATTAAAATTAACAGATGTGACCACTACAGTAAGCAGATAGCTAGTGGCTATTTTTAACCTCTAATTACACCCAACTTTCTATCATTGTGGCTCAATGATGCAAAACTTCAAGCCTTAATACAACTTACATGAATAAATAATACAAATTTTAAATTTAACATAATATATGGACGGGTTCACCGCCTTTCACAGTTGTTATGAAGGCGTAATTAGTTGCAAAGTTATTAAAAAAGAATACAGCTTAGTGTAAAAAACAAACATGTTTTTACTGTAAAATTTTTAACATGGGAGTCTGTGGGGACTGACTCACTACTGGGGCCAGCCTCAAGTGCCATTGCCAAATACAAATATATGCTTTTTAAGAAGTTTTAAAATGCATGAAGTCAATGAGTAATAGTGTTAAAATAATCATGATTATGATTTCTACCATAATCCAACGGCAATGGTTACAACACATAGCTCACTTTAAAACCACATTTCTCTCACTGAGAGTACAGTACACTGCGTTAATGAGCTTTGGACATATTTTTGGGCAGAGTCAGGCAAGTGGTTTCTCCCCACAGCCAGCTTGTGCTCCATAGATGTTGTCCAGACATGAGACTGGCAGTGATCTCTTTAGCTCCCTTTCTTTGCGAAATTTTATGAATCCTTTAATATTAGATACAAAATCAGAAACGTGTTCGGCGTTTAAGGCAAATTTTTTGATTATCATATATCAATTATCCATAGTGTATTAAAAAAAAACACTCAACAGAATATTTCAGATCAATTGACTAGTGGATTTAGATCAGTGTGTGTACAGAGATCACAACACCATACAAATCACGTACAGTTCAGTGCGGCACAGGCACGAATGTTCACTTGTCGAAAAATCCAGCTCATTCGTTCACATGTAAGCCATGTGCTAGGCAACATGAGAAATGCTGCGCTTGTTCATTGTGAATGTAAATCTGATGTCAAGCTGAAAGCTGAAGAGGGAATGTGTGGGTGGCAATCGCTTCCAGCTTAGACCCTCTGAGAGAAGTGAGAGAGACAGAGTTAAAAGAGTGGGAGAGAGGGATGTAGACACACATGAGTAAGAGGTTGGGTTTTTTTTTTAAAAAAAAGAAAAAAGGAAAAGGAACTGTGAATGTGTGTGTGTGTGTGTTTGTGTGGGTGGTAGTGGTAAGTGTTCGTGTAGGAGTAGCAGGGACAGCGCAAGAGCAAGACTATATGGAGTGAAGACAGGATGACAGAAAGAGAGAGAGGCGAATAGAGGCAAAAAGGAAAAGAGCGAAATGGAGGAAATGCATCTGGGGGAGCGGTAACAAGAGAGGGAGGGAGAGCTGAGAGTTGCACTGAGGAGGGGGGGGGTTGGATGGAGAGAGGGAGAGAGCACAAGAGCCAGAGATGGAGGCTGGAGAGGGAGTGGGTGTCTTAATAGCGCTGAAACGCTCAGGGCTTTTTGTATGTTTGCCTTTGTTATGATAGAAAGCTGGTTGGCTCCCTGTTTGCTTTTGATCCATGAACTGTGACTACAAATGCAAGGCAGTCTCTTCTGTACTTAAAGTAGAATGTACGGCGGCTACATGTGGGACCCTCATTACATAATTTAATGTATAAACGCTGTCATCTAGAGGCCAGTGGGTAAAGGAAGGCACTAGCACTGCAATGGGTTCGGTCCCTACAATTGCTATATTTGGATCACTTGGCCACTTGCGAAGCTGATGAAAACCTGCAGTGGCTGTTCAATCCTAAAACTGAAAAGAGCTACATGTGTGCAGATGTTGAGTGACAGAGGCACAGGGGTGATTTACACGTCAGATTTTGATCCCTTATACAGAAGCAGCAGGAACACAGCTGCATTTCTCTGCAAACCCTGACCTCTGACAATGTCCACTCTGCTTTCACAATTACCAAATGGGTACAGCTACACTATGTGTCTACGATGCATGTGATTTTCAGAGTCCGGCAGTCAGCAGTGTCAGGATCGATTCGCTGAGGTGCCACATACCTTGCTCTATAGAGTTTTTGAGGGTGATGGGAACAGCTGCAAGTGACAATTATTGTAATTATGAATTAGTCTGTGATTTATTTCATGATTAGCTGACAAAACCCTCAAAACCAAACGATATGTAATTCACAATATACCATATCAAACAGGGAAAAACTGTCAATTTATGAAGTCTGATGCAGTCAGACACAAAATTAAAAGATGAAAAATGGTGTAAGGACTGATAAAATAGCAATATCACTGTCTGAGAGGGTGCAGACCATTTGGTTTGGTTCAGACACAAGTATTTTGTTAGTGCTGGGTGGTACACCAATTTTAATTTCACACAAAGTTTTGTGGACACTTTTCAACTAGTTTTGATACATTATAGAGATATCATATTATAATACAATTAGTGAATATACACCCTTCTCACTTGTAGTTTGAGTCAATTGGTGGAATAAATTATTGCAAGATAAACCTTTACTATTCAAAAGGTTATTTTAAACAGTACAAAACATCATGGCACACAAAATTTGTGAAACAACAACTATTTCTAACAGTAATAACTGCACATTTGCAAAATTACCAAAATTACCATCACCAAACTGCATGCTGGGTAACAGTCTGTTAACAGCTGGGAGTTTTTTTTTTTGCCACATTGAAACACAGTGAAAACAGATGGAAGATGAAGAAAAGAGAGCTGTGTCTACTGTTTGGAAGTTTTGAGATTTAAAAAAAAATAGAATGGTTTTGTTTTCTGCATCTTTTCTGGACTTTCACTGTGGGTGGAGCTACACATAACAACAGAGAACCAGAAGAGGGAAAGATCTTTCGTTAATCGAGGCTAACAGATGTTCCTAACTGATGACCGAACAATCTGTGACAAAAAGTTGGAAGGAACAAGTCCAAATTGCGTTTTTTTTCCAAAGCTGCACTTCACAGTTCTGCTGTGGAATCATCAACACTCACAAGCCAACAAACAACAGGGGCGACAAGTGGATTGTCGTCTGCACTGACTCCCAGTGCTAAATATTCAAGTTTTGTTAACACAGCCGAAGAGTGGATCCTTTATTAGTTTGGTTGTGTCTTTTATAATCATGTTTATTTCTTTTTCATGATAATAATTTGTGTTTTATAGCATTTTTTATTGTACATACTGACAGAAGAATGGTCCATTGTAAACCAATTGACAACCCAATTCCTCCCAAAGTTGTGATTTTTGGGTAAAAAGTAAATAAAAACAGAATGCAATGGTTTGCAAAACTCATAAATCTATATTTTATTCACAATAAAACATAGAAAGCATGTGAAATTTTGAGACATTTACTATTTCACTGAAAATATGGCAGCAACACATCTCAAAAAAGTAAGTGTTACAACAAAGAAAGAGATGGAGCAGCATTTTATAACGAATTAGGTTAACTGGCAACAGGTCAGTAACATGCATCTCGGAGAGGCAGCACAGAAGACCACCAGTCTGCAAACACTACACGTTTTAGAACAATTTCAGAATAATGTTCCTCAACATAAAAATTGCAAAAACTTTGAATATTTCATCATCTACAGTACATAATATCAAAGGATTCGGGGAATCTGAAGAAATCTCTGTACAGACGGGACAAGGACAGAAATCTGTATTTTTTCTTCGGGCCCTCAGGCGGCACTGCATTATAAAAAAGGGCATAATTCTGTCACTGAAATCACAGCATGGACTTAGGAAAATGTCCAGAAATCACCAAAATCATTGTGAACACAGTTCACGTTGACAGCCACCAAAGTCACATGTGAACATGACCCAGAAACACAGCTGTCTTCTCTGTCGTCTGAGCCAAAGCTCATTTAAAATGAACCTAGCCAAAGTAGAAAACTGTTCTGTGGTCAGAGGAATCAAAATTTGAAAATGAGGAGAAACCACCCAGCGTGTTATCAGCACTCAGTTCAAAATAGGGCTGCAACTAACGATTATTTTGATAGTTGACTAATCTTCCAGATATTTCTTCGATTAGTCGATTAGTCAAAGATTATTTGAATAACTCTTATCTCCGCTTCCTGTGGGCAAACCTCCTGTTCTAGGCTCCAGTACCTCACCTGCTTAAGTCTGCCCACCTGTGAATATCACCTTGATGTCTTGTCCCACAGGAAATTTAAAAAAAATGACCCAACAAACGTGAATTTGAAATTAATCAAATGCATTTTTTAACATTACCCAATAGGGCCACCAGAAAAGAAATTAAATAAATTAACATTAAGTAATAAATTAAAGTGCTAGTAATATTTAAACAAAACATAATATGCAAAAAGAAAACTAAAAATGACTTCTGTCCATAAGTTCAAATAAAGCTTCAAATTAAATAAAAAATATTTCATTTTCCAGTCCAAATAAAAGAAAATTTCCAAAGTTTAGAGATGATTAAGTTCATCAATTCAGGATTGCAGTGGACACGCTCTGTGGTGATGCTCGCTCTTATCTTTGATGATGTTCTCAGCTGCTGATAAAGAGGCTCTCTGTGATGACTTCAGCCATCTGAGAGGTGCATGAGCCTCTTTACAGGATCAACTCATCTATATGCTTAATACTAATAAAACGGAGCAAAACAAAATTTGAAAAGACTGTTATTAATCACAAATTTGATTGTATATCATAGTTTCTCAGATTACAGTTAAACTGTTTAAATGATTATATATATAATTAATTACTGATATGGTCCAACCCACAGATCAACTACCTAACGTTAGGTGTAAGAGGTTTACTAATCAGAATAAACACTAATATTAATGTGAGAAAAAAAATAAACTAGGGGACAATGTAGCCACTCCTGATTAATGGTTTACTATTGGATTTCACTCATTAGCTAACAAAAACTGAAATGGTGTTCGCTTAGCAAGCAAGACAAGTTTCCAACAGGTAAGCTAACATAAACATTACTGTGCAAACATTAACATAAACAAGGTATCAACACGACGCTTAACTCTCTAAAACTGACCCATTCAGTGTTAACGTCACAGCTCCAAGGTGTAGGCGTTTTAAATGCCTGTGCACTGCAGTAGTGCTGTCATGGAAGGAAAGCTCTGCTTTGCACAGTCTGCATTTGACGTTGTTTTCTGTGAAATGCTTTCACATTTTCTAAAATCTTGCATTTTCCATCTCTGATGATGCATTAGTGCTTACAGAACTGGCAGCTTGCAGATCTAAGAAGGCAACATCATTGCAGGTTTGTAAGGTTTTAGAGCAGGATATGCTTCCATTCAGACAATGCCTTTTTCAGGGAAAGCCTTGCTTATTTCAGCAAGACAATATGAAACAGCATACTGCAACACACAGCATGGGTTTGTAGTAGATGAGTGCTGAACTGGCCTTTCACCAACTAAATGGATTTGGCATGAAACAAAAAATATACCAAAGAATACCCAGTGAGTATAAATTATGTGGACAAAAGCTTTGGAACTCTAATTTTAGGCCAAAATCACTAAACTTCTACAGTGGTTTGTTGATGGATTTGATTGGTGGTTCTTTACAAGCAGCTGTTATGCCTCAGTGACCACTGAAATTAAAGTTATGGCTCTCTCCCTAATCATTGAAAAATGGGGCTTCAAATATATGCCTGGATCAAATAGCAGTCAAATTGCAAGACCTGCTTTAGTAAGGGATTTATTCTTGTTGGAGTTAATCATCTCATACTTGGTCAGAACATATTCTAAGCACATTTTAACATAGTGGGTATCCCTTCAGTGTCATTTTCCATCATGGAGCGTACTGCTCCAGATGAGGGAGAATGATGACTAATAAAAATCTGCAGATGAGTCGTGTGTGTATAATCACATTAACATTCAACTGTAAGACAGGAGTTTAAGACTTTTCTGGTGTTTTTAAATGTTTCTTTTTCCCGCCACTTTTGCTTAGGTTTAGGCAAACATCTCTTTACTTAATGTGCCTCACAACAATGACAGGACCAGCAGGGCACATTTCAGATGTTTAGAGGCTTAGATCAAGTTTCCCAAAAAATGAATTGAGTTGGCTTGAAAAATGAAAAATGTTTATAGTCTAGGACTAGAGTTGATCCAAAGGCTAACTATCATGAATTATCAATAACTATGCAAAACAGATGAAAAACATTGCATTGGTCATTAAATTTTGATGCATGTGCATCTATTCATACTTCTTGCCACGACTTTACCAAAACACTATTACCTGCCTTTTACAACCAGAATAGCTCATAATTATATGGACAATAAAGGACTTTGTCACATAAGCATACTGTAAGTAACGTCTCTGCAGTTGCTGAAATGACTGATGGTCTCATCTCTCGTTTTGGGAGGACAGTTTTGACAAATAACAGGGACAATTCTACAAATTAAATGCAGCTCACTTGTCACAAGGAGTACTCAGTTTATGAAAACACTTGACCTCTGTGGCTCAGCTCAGAATTTTATTAATTTTGGGCTTGACTTCTATTTTTCAGAGCACTTGTGTCATAAACAGAAGTAGAGTCTGAAAGATGTTGGAATTTATAAGAAGGGAGGGGTGTAACACTGCTTTAAGGCAGTATTAGCAGAACAGAAAGAGAAGAAAAGCCTCCTGTTATTCCAACTTTGCAGCAAAAACACATTATTCCATGACTGTAGCTGCACCATATTAATATATACATTTCATTTGAAGTATCATTTGTTTTCCTGCATATTATTGACATTTTTGGGGTTTTTGTTTTTAAAAAATACATACAGATGAAGATATATATAACTAAAAGCCTCTAGTCTTTAAGGTATAGGCCATAAAGAAGTGCCCTGAAACCTGCATTAATTCAGATGTCCAGCACACTGTGTCTACTTCTTGATTTATAACCTTGCTAAAAAAAAAGAAAGAAAAACTGAAGAGCTTTTTTTCCGAGTCACTGGTTTCAAATCTTATTCAGTGCAGCATTAATGTATTCTCTACATTACAGTCCCATTTACAATAACACAGACGATAAGCAACTCTCTGCTTTAGGAAGTGATAACCAATTTGCTACTATATAGAAACATTCGTTTTTGGGAGATATTGAAAACTTTGTGTAAACATTGTATGCAGACAGACTCTGCACACACTCGCTCAGAGCGAAAAGTTTTTAAGGGACCTAATTTAGGTAATCTGATAACGGTTGACACCACTTATAGCATTTAACTGAACAAAAAAGTAAGGATAACACATAGTATATGTTATATGTTGTTGCTATGATGATAATGGCAGCAAAGCTATGTCTCCAAACAAGGCAGGGAAGCCTTGACGATTGAAGCAATGCATACATGTAAACCCGGCTTCAGGGTGCACATCCTGCAATGTGAGTTGGTGTTGGAGAAGAGTTAGCAACATGCAGCTAAAGAAGCATGGGCTCTGGGATAGCTTGTTATCTCATAAAGCTGTTGCACACAAAAATCAAGATGGTTTAGTTACATCCTCAGTACTTAACAACCACAAAGTGCCAGGTTTCACTGGCTCTGAACTTTAGATAGTCACAGATGATGAGAACCTCTGTATCTGTTACAATATAGCTCTACATACAGTTTTTAGTCTGCTTCTCAAATATGATTTTTGAACTGATTTTGACCTGCACAACTGACTCATGATAAACCAACTTGAATTCCTAAGTAGGCAGACCCTTAAATATCAAAAAAGAAGAACAAGCGTACAACAAAATCACTACCGAAAAAACAACAGCAGTGGACTCACCCTTTGCAAAACATCCACCCATCTGCTTGTCCCTAGTGTGCATGGTGTCCTTTGGTTATCGGTCAAATCTGCCCCTCATGCATAACACCCAGTTTCAAAAGTGTGAGATGGCATGATAAGGCAAACATCACGTAACTTCTTACAGTCTTGTACTAAAACTAGGGCTGGGTATCGTCACTGATTTCTAGAATCAATTCGATTCCGATTCACAAGGTCCCGATTCGATTTAAATCAGGGAAATTTTGCCTCAGACAGTCAGAAATATTATAATTCTGATCATTTATCAGTACATATCCATATTTTTATATCTATAAAAAGAAAGCTGACACTTGTGAGACTTTATCAGAGGTGTAAGCTGATTCCTCATGAATCAACATATGAACATTACCTGATGCTGCTGAAGGGAACCAGAGCAAAGTTACAGAGGTTTTATTAGAGACAC
>VUQG01045481.1:14922-38071 GCA_015106755.1 Etia nguti | reverse complement strand
CAAAGTTACAGAGGTTTTATTAGAGACACAGCTAAGTGTTTTGCAATTTGTCATAATTTTAAAAAAGTTTAAATTTCTTCAGTATTGAACAGCAGAAATGAGGCTTTCTTGTCAGAAGTCAGTTATATAATAATATTTTTTTAAAAACAGTGGCCGACAGCGCTGTACATAACGGTAGACTGGTGGGTAATAAGCAAGCAAATAATGCAGAAAACTGAGATTTTTAGATGGGAAACTGTTCTTGAATTACACTGAGAGAGAGAGAGAGAGAGCTGTGCATGAAGTGTGATTTTTTTATTGTGGTGGAAGCAAAACAGCAAAAGTAAGACGTAATTCATGACGATGTTTATGTGAAGCGTAGTTTGGATCTTCTTTTGGTGCTGGTTCAGTCAATTTTGGTTTCAAAAGAGACAAAACTTGCAGCTTCAGAATCTAGCAAAAAAAAAAAAGACGTGAACACAAAGCGCTGACCGGCCGATGCATCAGAATCTGTGAGCTGTCGGCTTTCGCCGTCGGGGCTGAAAGCCGACGGTACCTGTTACATATTGGTACCTGTTGATGTGTTTCTTTTGTAGCAAGGTGTTGCTACATTGCTTGCAGCTCTATTGTTGTTGTTCAGTTTAGTTTGGTGTTATGGTAAGGCTTGAAATTGTGGGGGAATGTTCAGAAGGTTTGGTGCTGCTTTATCATAGCATGCATGAAATGATAAAAATGAAAGGTTCTTTCCTTCCATGTTTTCACCACCAGCCGTTTGAAGGTTATCGTAGATAACTAAAATTAAGTCACAAGATGAACATTCATCACGTGGGCACCAGCCTCTTGTCTGATCTAATATCACAGTCATGAAAGTTGAGCTTTTTGGCAAGTGGAGTAACACATTTTCTACAATTACTGACAAGCCTCAGCATGTGTGACCAATGGAAGGTAGTCACACATGTCATTATAAACCATTACAATTTTAACTAATAAATGTTCCTTGGTAATATATGTGTATATATATTTTTTTACCTTCTCTAAGAAAAACCTGCAATTTTGTTAGTAGTACTATTAAATATAAAGGGGAAATGGCTCTGCAAATCATCTGGATACAAATTTGACCTGAAGGTAACTTGTAGATGGAGAATGATAAAGGACCCATGACTAATCCCCGGGACACTCTACAGGATTATAGGAGCACATGCTGTGTATAAAACAATACTCATTATGATCCAGTGCCTATGATGATGTTAACGTAAAATGAAGTGGTCAATCAAAAGTCACAATGAAGCAATATCACTAGGAAGTTTTACTGGAAGTTCAACATTTTCTATAGTCTTTTTTTTTTTATAGTTGTCTTAATTCTAAATCTAAATCTTGAAATTACTGATGAAAATCAAGGTTTTCAGCTCAAACTGTACATGAAGCTGCTCAGGTCTGTGATTAAAGGTGGCATGCAATTGTAAAATACAGTTGATCATCGAATATAAAGGGTCTCCTACTTTCAAGCTGAGTTCCCCGTCGTTTCCAGCTCCTATTCATCAGCTATTCATTCTCCCAGAGCAGGGTTAGAGTCCATTATGGTTTTACTCTGCAGTTCATATAATTTATAGAGCCATTTCTGTAAGTTTTGAGTTGGACTTGAGAAGCTGTTATGCCTGATGGCACAGTGTGATATTCTTATTTATTGGGCTTTCACAGTTGGGCCTCCTCTTCAGTGATGTTTTTGTCAAAGTCCTCCAGCTGTGTAGTTATTTTTCCTCAAGCATGTGTGTTTCATTTCAAGCACATGTACATGTAACACAAGTCATTATATGACATCCAGTCGACCTTCCCGGATGACCAGGAATCTGTGTATTAGAACGGTCATGACAAAAACACTTGTTGAGTTGTTGATTTCATTTTTCTCTCAAGGGTGGTGTGTGTTGGTGGAGATGGGATGTTCAGTGAAGTCCTTCACGGGTTGGTTGCCAGGACACAAAATGACCACGGTGTTGACCAGAACCAACCGGATGCTGAATTGGTGCCATGTTCTCTACGGATAGGAATCATTCCTGCAGGTGAGCTTTGGGAATCATGTCATTATGAAAAATGCGTGGGAAATCTGCTCTATATGTATTGTACAGAGAGAGTGGGATCAGTCTCTTCATTGAACTGTCACAAGACAAACAAAAGTTGTTTGTTTGTTTGTTTTTTCACAAAATAAATATTTGAAATGAAATTAGACTTTCTAATGAAGTTTATGTAATAAAAAAGTTAAACTTTAATTTATTTATTTTTTTAAATGCAAATATTGACAGAAGAATTTTTTACTAACTTATAACACAAACTTATGCTCCATTGACATTTGAGCTACATTGTGATAAAATAATGTCGCCTTTTTTATTTAGAAATGTATTAAAATCAGTGGAGCAGTGGTTAGCACTGTCACCTCAGGGCAAGAAGTTGGAATCCACTGACTGTCTGGGGCCTCTGATATGTGGCTTCTTCCCACAGGCCAAAGACATGCATGTTGGGTCAACTGGTGATTCTAGTTGGCTATAGGTAGCCATAATCTGTATGTTTTAGTAATAGCAACCTATCCAGGGTGTGCCCTGCCTCTGCCCTGTGATTGCTAAGATGGGCTTGATCCACTCTGTAACCCTGGATTGGATAAGATGCTTTGAAAAAGAATGGATGGATGTCACTTTCTAGTCTGTTTTTCTGGGTATTTTTTTTTTTCTGTTTACGTTTTTTCTTTGGATGGAAAAACTACAAAATCCCAGGTAAACACCAACTTCTGAAGTCAAGGTCTTCTTTTTAAAACTTGCAACTTTACAATCTTTCCAGCAGAAACCTTTGTAGAACATAATGCCCTGAGACATTATGATTAGCCTACACATTTTTTTTTTTTTGTTCTCAAATGAAAAATCCATGTTTTTTTTTAATGTTCTGTCTACACATGACATAACCCGCAGCTGAATGAACTGAGGTCACACTTGGTTTTTCACTGCTGTCAGAAATCAATTGTGACTCTTTCATAAAGTCCTGCAGTCTCAAACTACTGAGTTGCAGCAAGTTGGATGATGGATGGCTATGATTTTTTTTTTTTTAATAAAATTGTACTGAAGTGGTCGTACAGTTAAAAGGAAAGTCTTAAATGCATTAAAATCGCACCAAAACATGATTTAGAGTCTAATTGCGATAACTTCACACTCTCGGATCCCAGGTTTCTGAGTTACAAGCAATGATCTCTATGGCAACAGGGCAGGGGTTCCCAACAGGGGCCGGCAGAGGGTCAATCAGTCCAAGTGCCATAAATGGAAACATGCTGAGTGACATTTTGAAATCTTTAATTTTCGTGAGGATAGAGATACAGTGCAAGACCAATATGAGGCTATCCTGTGCACAGCTTGATGTTAATAACATAGGTTTTGAAAAAGCAGCTGGGCACAAAATAAATGATTTTTAGGCCAGTTACAAGCTTAATTTGGACTTCTGTCATTTTACACAAGCAGATAGATTAAAATTTTAGGTGTGTAATGGCCACCTTTTTCTAAAATTTCTTGTATATATTGAATGAATGTCTGCCACTATCTGTCTGCCACTGGCTGAGATAACACAATGGTGTTAGAGCCTATGGCTACCTGGTGAAAGCATTTGATTTTTTTTCCATGTTTGTACCATTACTGAGTGGGTAGTTGACCTGTGGGCTAAAGTTAAAATGAATAGGTTGTAAAGTTGTTTATGGACTTATCACTGAACTTTCAATCAAATGGGTTTTTTTATTAAAATATCTGTTGCACAGTTTTGTTTTGTTTTTTTTGTTTTTTATGAAGAAAACACGCAATGCGTCATAATTTAAAAATCACACCCACTGGGAGAGGAAAACTGACAAAATGCCTGCTACACATGTTTTGCATACTGAGTATCACCTTCCTACCCACTCATCCTGTAGATGGTGCAATAAAATGTGCAGCACTACTTTTCTGTGGATGTTTCCCTTTTCTTTTTTTTCAGTTTTTTGCTAGCAGATGGAACTGACAAGGTCATTCAATACAACGTCATTGCAGAGCTGTAAACTGCTTTCCTCTGGTGTGGGTGAAACTCAGCTGTACTCTGTTTCCATGCCTGAATTAATTTATTAATGTGGTCATATGTAACACCCTATATGCACAGGAAAGGTAGTCTGTGTCCTAAAACCAGTGAAGATGCTGTATAGATTTCAGCATTGAGCCATGGCTTTCTAATACTTTCTCTAGAGTTGAACATTAGATTTTTGGGGCGTAAACAAAAAGTTATCATAAAATCCAATAAAAGGAACAGACTTGATTGCAGTGGCGTCGGGTGACTTCTACAGAAAAGCAAACAGAGATGATGAATATCCAAAAAGAATAATAATAGAATAATTCTTTTATTTATGCTGCACTCTGCATGGAAATTTTGAGCTTTCTGCATGCCTTCCTGGTTGAAGAATTTAAAAATATTATTACTATTATAGTTAAAATATTTACCATTAGCTGACAAGGATGATCGAAGAAGAAATTTATTAGAACCATTCCTTTAGTAATAGTAGCAATACCACACACCTTAGTACACATAAAACTGTAAAGTATATACAATACAATATAAAGCGCCTTGAGGCGACTGTTGTTGTGATTTGGCGCTATATAAATAAAATTGAATTGAATTGAATTGAATTGAATTAAAGTACTGAACATAACCATTCTTATACTGCAGAAAAATGTTCCCAATCACTGTTATATGGATTTTATTATTGCTGCAGATGTGTAAGGTTGAGTTCAGTTTAATGCTTTACATGCTGTTTAATGTCTAGTAATGCATTACATTCTATAAAATGTGTTTGTAGTGGCTTCTTGTGAGGACCACATATCTCTAATAAGAATCAGAATACTTTAATAGTCCCTGAGGAAATTATGTGTAATAATACCCTTTTAATAAGCTCAGAAAAACACAGCTGCTGTTAATGTATATTGAAATTTATAAATAACAAAACAGCTAAGTTAAAAAGGCTTGAGCATTGGGTGACATGGTTAACTGTCAGTATCTACTGGAGGATTAAAAATATTAATGAAAAATGAAGGTGGTGTCTTAGTAAAACAGCTGGTTAAACTTCACTTAATTGACCTTAGGTCAACCAAGTGATTTCAGAGTTACTAAATCTAAAAGTGTGCTTGAAGCCTGCAGCTGGTCAATTTGCCCATTAATAAAAAAGTTTTCAGAGTACACTCTAAATCAGGGGTGCCCAATCCCAGTCTTCGAGAGCTACCGTCCTGCAGCTTTTAGATGATCCTTGTTCCGACACACCTGAATCAAATGAATGGCTTGTTAACAGGCCTTTGCCAAACTTGATGGCATGCTGAAGAAGTAATTCAACCATTTGATTCAGCTGAGTTGGAGTAGGGATGCATCTAAAAGCTGCAGGACAGTAGCTCTCGAGGACTGGGATTGGGCACCCCTGCTCTAAATCCTCTACATCAAACATGTTGGTGGTTAATGAGAGGAAACTTGTTCATTACTCTAATAAATCACAGAGTGCCTATTTACTTGCTAACACTAGATGTTACAACAACAATGCATAGATCATAACTGATCTCAGCCCAGGGGGGAAAAAAGCTAGAGACGAGCAGTTTGTCTAGTGTGCTAGTCTCAGATAATTCTCCCATCACAGACTAGAGGTTTATCCTTAATGTGGAACAAAACAACCAGAAAAAGCTGCTGGTCTCTCAGCCTGCTCAGCTCCAGCCCTTTATCAATAGGTAATGGACACACCCATGAAATGTATATATAATACAGATTCAAGTAAAACCGGAATTAAGCAGACTTAATCCTGCTTTCAGAGACAAAAGCCAACTGAGCCCACAAAGTGACAGTCATTTAAACCGTTTATGCAAAAGGGCAGTGAGAGAAACTTATGAGACGGGAACACTGTTTGAGATGAAAGAATAGAGATTGAATCTACTTGAGTTTTAATTGATGAGTATTTATAAATTTCACTGGACAAGCAGTCCTTGCCTTGCTTGCCCTGATGGGACACTGGTGCTTGATTGTGCTAACTGTAGTATGAACTGAGTAACTACAGTTGGGTTTCAACATCTATCTCAACTGAACACTTGATTTGCTCATTTAGTTTTCTTTGCTACTGGAACATTTTTCAGGTAACCCCTAACACAAATTAGACAATTTTGATTAAAAAACCATATATTTTAAATCAAAGGTCTGCTTTTTTGGTTTGAGGCTGTTTTTAAGATACTGTCGGTGCAGCCATGAATATATTCATGTACTGAGGATTGAAACAGCTAAAATATCCTTTTTGGAGCAGCTCTTAAAAGCATCCAGCGTCCATTGTTTTCCCAGAGATAAAGATGATCTAACTGCTGAGATGATTTTACTGGCAAGACAGTTTTAGGGGAAACATAGATAAAAAATGGAGCATCTCCACTGAGGATCTGCCTTGTGACAGTTTATGCTCTCTCCTCAGAATATGCCAGCAAGCTATTGTGGTTGAGCAACTTAAGGGGAATAAAACATTGAAGATCTGAGCACTAAACATCATTGAAGATCTGTGTGCAGCAGTTATATTCATTCAAAGTCAGCGGGCTTTTACGGAGTAGCTTTAGAAGACTGAAATGGCACATGTCACCTTTTTTTATGCTCAGCAAAATAGCAGGCAGTGCAGGGCTGTCAGGAGCAATTGGAAAGTGTTTCGGATGTGATTATGAAGCTCAGAGGGGAAGAAGCAAAGGCCAGATAAGTGATATTCATAGAAAGTCAGAAAAAAGCGAGAGAGGGAGCTCATCTTCATACTCATCTGTGTGTCCGCTACTGAATGACAGGCCCGATCTTCCCTGTCACGCTTCTGTGAGCCAGCTCAAAACATCACTGGTTAGATTTCACTCTTCTCTCTTGCTCGCGCTCTCTGTCTTTCATCAGTGGCAGTAGGTCTATATTACCACTTGAGGATGATCAAAGTAGGGCAGATAGGTCGGATATTACACCATGTGGTGCAGAAAGAGAGATACTGCCTGATTACCTCTCAAGTTGAAAGATTTAATGTCAAACTCAACATTTCTCACAAAGCGGGGATGCCTCTTATCCCTCATTTGTTGCTTGAAGAGAGCTGATGATAGTCTGGAGCCTGGAGCTATCCGATTAGTTAACTTTATGACTACGATGTCTCCTTGCTTCCGTCTAGTAAAATCATTCAACTAAATTTCCTTCACTTGGTCAAAGATTTGAGAGACGTGACCCTGCCTATGATGTGTAAGGACTGATTCAATTTATGAGAGTATATTTTACACACACTATCAGCATCTTGGAAAACTTAAGTGCCAACAGTGTCTGGTAAGTTGCTATACAGTCTCTTCTGATTGGCTGGAACACGTTCATGACAGAATACCCATCACATATCCTAAGTGTATGTTGCAGTCTTTAGATTTACTGAGAGTTGAAGACATAGGAAAATATCATGTATCTACTCCACTTTCTGTCTTAAGCAATGGAGGAAGACATGGATTTAAAAGGAAAAAGCACACCCCTAAGTATGCACCTGTGAATACATGGTGACAGATACTAAGATGCATCAGACGGTCAAACCGGAGCTAACACATTTAAAAAAACACACACACACACACACTAAGGTGCAGTTAGTTAATTTCAGTACAAAGCAGAAGAATAAGATGTGCTTTTTCATCCTTAAATATAAGCGTAATTAGCAGGAAAGGGATCTTTACTGGGTAAATGGATCTTTCACTTATTATGTGATTGTATAAACCACTACACTGAAGAAACCACTGATTAGATGTATACACATTTTTAAAAACCCAGACAAACAATAAGAGGATTTAACCTTCTGGTAAATTAAAGAAATATGTCATTTTTATTTCTTTAACAGGAGTGTATCTTTGTTTCTGTAATCCAACAGGGTCTACTGACTGCATCTGCTTTGCTACAGTGGGAACCAACGATCCAGTTACTTCTGCGTTACACATCATTGTGGGTGAGTGGAAATTACAAGAATGAACAACCTTTAAAAGATTAGACTAGTTTTAGTTTCATATTCATGGTTTTTTGTACCTTTTTTTTGTTTGACTGTCTCAACAGGTGATTCCCAGCCAATGGATGTGTGTTCAGTTCACCACAATGACGTCTTTCTCAGATACTCCGTCTCATTGCTTGGCTACGGCTTCTATGGAGATGTGCTTTCAGACAGTGAGAGGAACAGATGGCTTGGCCCTGCCAGATACGACCTGGCAGGTATGTGGGCCATCAGTTTTCTAAAATCTGCCTAGATTACCCTTTTCTTTTTAACCCTTGGCTCACTGTTCTTAAACGCTATCGATCTCACAATGAATTGTTTTAAAAAAGATTTAACCTGGAGTTCATCCCGGGGCTTGCTGGCTTTGTGAAGGGTCCAGACATCAGCAGCAGCATCAACAGTTTCCCACGATTAGATGAGATGGTCTGCAGAAACCACTACGTATTATTGTTATTTTATTTTTTATTTTTTTATGCATAGGCTTCCACCCTATGATGACAGATACGAAACTAAACTAGAGCCAGCTGTACAGAGATAAGCAATTTCGATCCACAAAAATTGAGCTCCACGTATGCAAGATAGAAATCCATTAATTTAAACTCATCTTTTTACTTCAATTTACACTTCCTGGTTGCATGTAGGCACCAAAAAATGAGGTGTGATCAAAATGTTCTCTGGTCATGTTATGTCCCAGTGTACTTTGTGCCTGTGTGATGTGTGCTGTGTGTCAAAATGGTCATTGATTTTGAATTTCAAGGAGTGGAAGGACTCACACTGAAGTGATTTGGGCTACCTTTGGGCTTGGAAACTGTGGACTATTCCACTGTGAACTGCTGAAAAGCGCTTAGATGTAGCTGTAGGCCCCGCTCTCACCAACAATGATCCTCCACGCAAAATTCAGGTCAATTTGAAAGAGGGTTTGATGTTTGCTCTTTTGCCGTTTGAGGATCATCGTAAAATCGCAGAGTGGACAGAAGAAGACTAAAATAGCAGCGACACTCGAAGCTGTCTAGACATGCCCCCAGAAGACTGCACCGAATGGAAAACTTGACCAAAGTTACGTCACCTACGTTTAGCCCTGTTAAAAAAACACAATAACACCTTTTTTTTTGTATTCACGTTTAACACAGAAGCATCCTTACAGGTGTAACAATTTGGGAGTTATGATCATTTGTAGGAGAGGTATAATAAACTCTAAATATTGACACAACTCTGCATACGATAGCAGCAAAGACCAAACAACACCCTTTGCATATTTGCTCGGACACAGTGCCAGCATTTGGTATGGTGATGCAATAATAGACAAATGGGTGGATGAATGAACGGATAGGTAGTTAGGTAGGTAGACAACTGATCCCGCAAGGGAAATAATTGTATTGCAGCAGCAGGATAAAGAATAAAAGTTAGTGCAGTCTACAATAAATAAACAACATAGTTAAAGTAAAAGTGCCACAGGTGCACTGTGAGTACCTTATACTGTGAGAGAGTGCAAAAACTTTACAAATACAACCAAAGAAAATAAAAATGAAGTTAAAGAAGAAAGTGACATTGTGCAAGAGAGTAGTGCAAATTGCATTAATAAATAATATTAATGCAATAAGCTAGAAATGTTTTTTGTTTTTGTTTTTTTAATCAAGCCTCTGTGGAGTAATTAATAGTGATCAATAAAGTGGTTCTACAGGGTAGGGGGTTACATATTTGCCTAACAAGTGAAAGCTGGTTTGATCCCAGGGAAGAAGAACAAATCCACTTGGGGTTGTGTCATCCAGCAAAGGATTCTGGATGATTGTAAGGTTGTGTGAAAGATTCACAAACTTTAAATTTATAAACCATGTATGATCAACACATTCCTGTGACCTCTGAACTAGGTTTCATGTACCAATGGGGCGGGGCTATTGGTTTTCTGCAGAGCATCTCATGTTTTCCAAGTGTTGCAGCAATCTCCCTGTGAGAGACGACGGTTGAGACAAACCTGACAAATCGTCCACTAATGCGTGCAGATGTGTTTTATGTTTTTTTATAGCAAAACTTAAAAAAAAAAAAAAAAAGAGTTCAGGTTGAAGTTAAGCACAACAAAATAAAACGCATTGGCACACTTGCATTCTGCACTCACACTGACTGTGTTTCCTTTCCAGGGGTGAAAACCTTTCTGAGCCACAACTACTACGAGGGCATCGTCTCTTTCCTCCCCGCCGAGGACGACATGGGGAATCCGAGGGACAAGCTGCAGTGTCGATCCGGGTAAATAAAACGCTATCGACATCATCCTAACTTTATTTCGGGTTTTTAGAGAAGTTTCATTTTTTTCCAAAAAGTGCTTTGGGTTTGAAAACCATCACTGTGTAACTTGACAACTTATTGGACCATAAAATGTGACATGACCGAGCTACAAAAGGCTTTAGACTTATAAGCCAAGCCGGGTTTCAGATGGACTGAATCCATTCCTATCAAATGCATCAATTAGGCTTGTTAAAGTTTAGAATGTCAGCAGGGAGGCTGATGTTTTAATCAAAGTCTCACTGATATTTCAGGTGCAGCATCTGTCAGCACAACCGCTCATCAAAGGACACGCACGGCGACATGTCGGAGGAGAAGGAAAAGCCTGGCAAAGGTACGGGTTCGGGTTTATTACTAGAAATGTGCCGCCTAATCACACGGGGAAAAAAGTGCATTTCTCATTTCTCTACCTCGTTATCTGCTTGTTTGTCTAGTTTGAAACCATTGCCAGGCTTCTGATACATGTGAAAATGAGTATTTTTACAGGCTGTAGTTTTAAGAACAGAGACAGGAGAAGAAGGGGGAAAAAGAGGAGAGGAGACAATCCCACGCTGGCTGTCTTTTTCCTTGAAGTCGTACACATAAAACAGGGGAAGATTTGCATTTTTCTCTCTTTTTCTGCAAAAGATTAAGTACCTGAGGTGGACTGAGTGTAAATAACTGCATCGTCTTCTCCCTCGCAACATTTCGCTCCTGGGTTTTCTGTTGGGTTAATTTTTTTCTTCTTCTTCTTTTTCTTCTTCCTCTTTTTCTCCCGCAGCATGGCAAAATTCTTGATGAGATTCTTGATGAGTTATTGATGAGAAAACGTAAAGTGATTTTTAGTGACAGTGCGTAGCTCCCCCGTTATGCCCCGCCGGAGCCTACTTTTTTTTTTTTTTTAACCTATCGATTTACCGAATCTCCAGCATCCACCCCTCGCGCCTACTTTGTGAGGTTACGTGTTCCCAGACTCTTTCTGTCTGCACAGGACGAGGACGACGGCCACCTCATTCTCTCCCTCTGACCATTTGCACACGTACCCACACACTTTATAACCCTCTCAAGACCCCGACACTGCAGACGAAGACCTCTGGAGCCAGATGAAATACTGACTTGTGTGTGTGTGTGTGTGTGTGTGTGTGTGTGTTTGTGTGTGTGTGTGTACTCTGAGCTGCAGATGATCTGTGTGTGTGTTCCCTAATTAGTGTCAGGATGTTAAATTCAGCAGTTTCTTCTCTTGGCTATCTGGCACTCAGGGTTCCTCTGGAGTGTTTGTGTATATATTTTATTATTTTTCAGCTGTTTAAATATAAAAGCAAGTGCAACCTGTTTGTGTATCTGTGCGAGCCGTGTGACTGGCTTCCACTAATCAGAACAAAATTTGACTCTGCCAGCACTGACAGGGAGCTTTTGCCTCACGCCACTGCTGCTGTTTGTTTTGTGCTTTTTTTTCTTCTTCTTCTTCTTCTTCCTGTCGTCTTCTCTGGTGAGGGAAATCTCAGACAACTGCTAAATCAATGAGGCACGACACACTCCCTCACTGCAAATGAGCCAGCCTCTCCTGCAAAAGCAAACACTCATTTGGAAACATTCTCCAAACGCAGAGCCTACAGTCCACCGTTGGATGTCTTGTTGTTGTTGTTTTTTTTAACTTTAACTTTTACATCACTGCTTTCCAATTAGAATGTTGTTGTTTTAAAGTAGCCTCGGTGGGCTTATTATCATTGGTTCACGTTATCACCTCTGTAAGTTTGTTTTTGCAACGTGTGTGTGTGTGTCTGTGTGTGCGCGTGTGTGTGTGTGTGTGTGTGTCTGTATGTGGGGTGGGGGGGTGGGTAATGAATCGTTTTGCTTTCCCAGATCACATAATTTTCCCTCTGAGGTGCTCGCGGAGCAGTCAGATGCTAATTTGGATGTCTGTGATCACTTTTTTCCAGCTTGCTGCAGCGACTATCACCCTGGTGACAGACACCGGCGGTCCCGTGGGTGATAGCACTGTGTCTTTGATACGCCATCGTACAAGTAAACAGCCACTAATCTCAGAGGAACAGAGTGGTGATTTGTGAAGTGCAACCATCGCGTCTGTCATTCGCGATTTGGGAGGCCACACGCGCCATTTAATCATAACGAGCAAACTCGCGGTTAACCCAATCAGCCTTCCACCTTTGTAGGACTTCCTCTTTCGTTTGTTGACCCTTACCTCGCCGTGCCTAATTGCGTTTTGTAGCGGAGGACTTGCAGCCTTGGTAGATTGGTGTCGGCGGGGAAGTTTCTATCTTGGCTCGTTCAGCGGGGTAGCTGCACTGAGAACGGCTGCCAAGACATCTGGATCTTAATGGACCCTCATCAGCAACACTATTGCTCTGTGACAAGCTTGGAGCTTAACCCCAGGACTCATAAAGACTTAGCAAAATGCAGAAAATATTTCAAAACCCACATACCTGATGGTGCACAGATTATTCATTTCAGCTTGATAATGGACCCTTCTGGACGAGCCAAACATCAAGCTCAATGAGTTTTTTTCGTCTCTTATCTTAGTTGTACAAGTACATAGCTTGAGGTTTTCAAAATTTTCCAAAACGAAATAAAATGTGGCATATTTTGCAAATGTGGCAGAGCTGCAGCTGAATTGCAGGTAAAGTTCCAGTGAACTTAAAATCTTTTCAGCTCAAGATTTGCTCGTTTAAAAGTCTCAGTGTCACACAGAGGAGTTTGAATATTGCAGAGACAGCAGAAGAAGTTAAGCAAAAGCACAAATGGACAAAAGCAAACTGATAACCTCACACTTTTAAAAGATTGCCTTCGACCGCTTAAGGCAGGGTTGTGAAAAAAGTCTTTTTTTTTCCCCTTTTTTTTCCTCATTCACCACCACTTGATTTGTTTTATTTTTTTTTTTGCTGCTAACTCACCATTTCCCTCCATCAACATGACAAATTTAATTCCAAGTGGAGTGCACTTAAATAAAAGTGAGTGTGGTTATTTGGAGCATACAGCACCAGCAGCTTGGAGCTCTGTAGTGTGGTTCAGCAGTGCAATGGATTACTACACATTTGGCAACCTACTATGGTACTGGAAACCAAGTCAAGTTTTTAAAGGTTTTAAGGAAAAAGATGCTGAATCCAGCAATCAGAAGTTAGAAATGTGCAGCTTAATGAAACTCGCTGAACTCACTGTTGACCTTGGTAGCAAAGTTTCTTTTAAAAACATAACAAATGCCAGCGTCCTAGTGTATAAACCTATTTGATGTCCAGTTGCGCTTGTGTAGGAATGGAGCAGGTGTGTCAGGTGAATTCCCAGCTGGTGAGGAGAAGTGGCACATCTCCTGCACGCTCTACCAAAGTCCTTCCAGAAGTAGTTCTGGAAATTTGGAATTTGGACACCTAAGCCTAAATTTGTCCAAACTTCACTGGAGAAAACAGACATGCGTGAAGTTCATGTAACTCTGAGTTAAAGGCAGTATTTCTCTCTGCTGCACTGATATGAAACTGAACTGCTCTGCAAAGGTGTGTTTAAAGTGAAAGGTACTGTTTAGGTTGCGTGCCTCTTATGATCACAAAAGGGTAATTATGGTTGTTTTGCATTACAGGTAATGCAAAACAACCATAATCGCACTATTTAATAGTTTTTACATGTGTTGAGTGGCACTGTATGAGTGCCACAGAACAATTTACAGCTTAAGCTGTTTTGTACCCACAGTTTTGAAATCAGACTGCATATAACACCTAACACACTTATATATAACACATGTATCAACTGTAACCTTTGATTTGTTCACTGCACACGTTTAAGCTGGAAAGCACCATATTTGATGACTTCCAAGTTGGCTTGCAAACTGCAACCATAAACTGTATAGGTGCAGTTTGCAGACACACATATCTTTTAGTTAGTGCTGAGCAACAGACTGCTAAAGCAGTTTTATCTTTTGTTGACACATCTGACAGTCAAAGTGGCTACACCCCAAACAAAATCCAAACAGGTGGGTCATTAAAAAAAAAAAATGCACTGCCATAAAGGTGTTAAGAAGGGGAAACATGTCTGTAAAGAGGCTGCAAAGACGTTCTTTTTATAGGTAAAGTCATGTACTTTAACATCAGAGTCTACATGGATTGACTCACCTTTGGAGCCAGCCTCAAGTGGCCATCAGAGGAACTGCAGCTTCCTCAATGACCTAATTTTATACTGTGGAGTAACATCTGTGTATGAATGACTTCACCTCATCTAATCTGTTCCTATTTGTAAACCTAAATGTATTGATGTTGGTTTCAGATGGCAGCAGTGACTGGAATGAGATCCACGGAAAGTTTATTGCCATTAACGCAGCCAACATGAGCTGCGCTTGTCCTCGAAGTCCAAAAGGCCTGTCACCCTTCGCCCACCTCGCTGACGGCAATGCAGACCTGATCCTGGTGAGGAACTGCTCCCGCCTGGACTTCTTCAAACACCTTCTTCGACACACCAACAAAGACGATCAGGTAGGCGTATGCAGCTGCGCTGTGTGCAATTAAATCTCAGTGCACTTGCTATTACCTAATAGGCATGCAGCAGTTAAGATGCTTTTCCCCTAATATGCCTAAACTGTAGATAAATGTAAAGTATGGGGCATGCTGTGCATAATATTACTGAATGGAAAAGACTGCAATTCGGATCCAGCAGGGATAACAGAAGTGATCTTCAGATAACAGTGAAGCAGTCCTTTGTCAATCATCATGTTAAACACTACGCACAGCATCGAGTTCAACATGATGACTTTCCAGCCTGTGCACAGATGGATTGAGTGTGTTGAGCCTGTAATTGAGTGAGCAGAAGGAAGAGTTTGCCCACTTGCTGTGCTAGCACCTCCCTTTGCTGACTCTGCTCAATTTCCCAACTCTGGTTCACTTTAGTTCAAATGCCTTAGCCCTTATGCCTTCCCACGTATCATAAATAACCTCCACCCTAGTCCAGAGAGGCACCGGTAATCGCTGCATCAGGGATATACTGTATGGGAGAGCAGGCTCATACCAGACTAATGCCCTCACAGGATAGTACAAGTATTACCAGGGGAAGTCTAGTGATTAGTAATTATTACCTCAGGAAGGACCTCAGGAAGTTTATCCCATTCAGAGGGATCTCAGGTAATTTTATCTGCACCGGCTGCCTTGGTAAAAGTGTGAATTTCCAGTGTTTTTAGCTCAAGCTGGCATCCTGAGGTGATTTCTAAATGTCAGATTTTCCTTTTCAGTTGTGCCCCATATTTAAATCACAAAGGTAAAATATTACCCCTGTGATATGGTTTGATTCGATGATTTGATAGATTTCCAGCTTTAAAGTTGACATTATACAGTGGCACAGAAAGGCAACATTTCGATGATGATAAAGTAAGGAAAATGGTATTCAAAGCAGAGCGCAGAGGCGGGTGCTGTTACAGTGAAATTATCAAGCAAAGGGAAAGATTTTGCTGCTCCGAGTGACACGAAGCGTGTCTCCAGTCCCAATTAAATATTTTACCATCTAGATGACTCAGAGAAATGTGCATGTACAAAATAAAATTACCAGCCTTCACTGGCAATGCTGCTGAATGTAGGAATTAAAATGACTTTGACTGCTGAGGATTTCCCCTGAATGCTATAAATCCAAATGCTGAGAGTCAAAAGCAAGATATTAGCAATGGGACACAGTTTGGTTCTGTTTATCTATTACCTCCGATTTGTCTAGGTCTAATTAGCAAACGGTAGTGCGGTCTTCGATTGTCCCAATTTCCCAAATGGCGAAGTCGCTCTTTGTTTCTGTTTTCAACAACAAACAATGTGACTAATGAATATTTATTTACCAATGAGCAACTTTTCCAAACAATCAGCAACTATCAATTATAATCAAATACCACTGTTACCAGGAGTACCACATTGTCTTAATTTAAAAAATAATTAGCATTAAAAACATTGAATACATGGTACTAATAAGATAGCCTTTATTATTCCATGAGCTGGGGAATTCACAGTTTGAATGACTGTGCAACTAATGCCAGTCCATTTTTATTCACGGATCATTAAATCAGCTTTACAAAGTAAAGGTACAAAACAAACTGAATTTTCACAATTATTAATTAAAAATGATACGTGATGTTTACTTAGCAGTTTTTAACATTTCCCTACCTTTTAATGTTTGCAAATCAAGCAACTGGTTTGTTCTACATGATTACAGGCCTGCAGGTGATTTGTTTTTTTGTTTTTTTAATTCTGTGTTTAGTGATAGCTCGAACTGAATTCAATCAAAGATACAAATTTTGGTGTTACACACAGGCGACACACATTGAATGTGGTACATGAAGCAACTTTTTTAAAAAACATATAGACGTTAATAATTGATGTATCTGTGATGATGTTTGCACATTTTCTCTGGGGGGGTTAGTTTGTTTGCCCGTCTGTTAAGGAGGTACGGGTACATACAGGCCCATATATATATATATATATATATATACACACACACATGCTATGATCATCATAGTAAGTAGATGTTGACACAGATGTATGTTTCAGAGATATTTTAGTAATATACAGGTGTTCTTTATCATCATTTCACAGCAAATGAGAGTAAAACTAAATTAAAGATCCTACATGAAGCTGGAAATTATTATTCCTTCTAAACATTAGCATGTTAGCCCTGGCTATTTGAGCATCCTGGCATGCTAGGGCCATAAGCTAGCATTGCTGTTTAAAGCTTGTTTTATATTACACGCTCACTTGTCACAGCTCTGTAATGAAAACAAAAGAAGTCTCGTTAACCACACTCCAGGAATCACCGATGTCTGAATGTGATAATGGCAATGAAAAGTGCTGACATGCTGCATCTCTAGGCTGTCTTTGCCGCTTTACTTGCGGCACAGAAAAGTAGACAAGTATGAGTAGGGTGATCGGGACTTTGCGTCAGAGTTCAGCTAATATCAGCATCACTGTCCAGCCAAGCAGAGAGAAACAAGGAGTGAGAAGCCACTAAGCGTATTCATGGCCTTGTCAGAAAGCCTTTTAGGCAGACCATCCAGCATGAATTCAAAGCGGCTGCAGTCATAAAGCGGGTCTGATGTGAAATAAATGGCTTTCACTCCACTTTCAGGATGAGAGAGGGTCAGAAAGAGAGGGGAGGAAGGTACAGAAAGAAAGCAAGAAAAAACAGAGAGGAGTTTAGAGAGAAAGTGGCACCCTGTGAAGTTCAAGAAAATAGGTTCAGCTCTGTCCGTGCGCTTTCTGCAACACTGACGGAGATGAAAGGGGATTTTTGACAAAATAATTTCTTTTCATCTTTCTTTTTTCTTCTCCTTCACTCCTCCAGCGTTCACAGTTTTTATGCACTTCCATGTTATCTGACCCGCATCTCTCCTTTTTGCTTGTTTACATCGTTTGCTGGAAAAGAGGGGAAAAAGGCCCACATGTTGACATTCAGTAAGAAGACAGTAGGAAAAATAAATTTTTTACTCTACCCACAAGGAGCCTGTAAACTAAATTTAAGTGAAATTTTTCAGGATAATGGGATTCTCTGATCACTGGATGGGGCTGTGGCTCAGATGGTAGAACGGGGCACCTACCAATCAGAATGTCAGTGGTTTGATCCCCAGCTCCTCCAGATATCTTCAGGAAACAAGAGGTTTTGATTGGCCAGTAGATTTAATTAGCATAAATGGCCGCCAGTTAACCCTTACATATTGTTTGACCCGTTCTGACATCAGTAAAAATGTCTGTGTGTATTTTATGGGGCAGTGTTGACAGAGATCAACGAGGAACTTGAAAAAGTCATGGGACCCATCTGCGTTCCCACTACCATATTTGCCCGTGTTCCTGCAGTGATGGGCACCTGTGGGCTTTGAAAGATCATAGGGGTATTTCAGAAGAGTAAAACGGCATAAAGGGCCTTTCGTGGATACAGAAATGAATCCTGTTTCTCATTCGCAGGTCGTAAGATCAGTGTACAATCCACAATTTTGTCTGCACTTGATTACGGTGATATTGTTTGTATGCATGCTTCTATATCCACCTGGAAGCCTCAATTCTGTGTGTCACAGTGCATTGAGATATATTACAGGCGATCCTTTTCTTACTCACTGTGGCATCTTGTATGAAAAAGCGGGGTGGTCCTCTCTATCATGTTTATTTATAAGGCCCTGCTGCAAAGACTGCCTGCTTGCCTCTGCTCCTTAATCAAATTTAAAGACGGTGCTTATAATATCAGGTCACAGGACACTTTAACGTGAGCTGTACGTTTTTCCAAGTTCCATGCTGAACTTGGAAAAACGGGATTTAAATATTTCGCTACGATTGCAACTTTATAGTTTTTTTTTTTAATCTCAATCTCTGGAATATTTCAACGTTATTCTTAATTTGTGATCACGCATAAAGTGCAGTTTTGATACATAGCTGGCTGTCGCAGTGTTTGTTGAAAATCTCTCTTGAAAAAGAGATCGCAATATCAGTGAGACTGTTTAAATAAAGGATTTAATAATAATGGCGATGATAATGTACAACGCAACAACGGCATTGTTTCCTGTGGTTTGTGTTGCATATGAATGGTTTGTGCTGTGATGTACATTTGCACAGCTAATGGAAACAAAGAATGACAGGGAGCGTGTGTCTTATAGTGCACATAAAGAAATGAGCAGGCAAAAAAAATGACAGCACAACACAAATCTAACAGTCAGTGAAGTGCAAACAGCTTTCTGTATGACAGGGGAAATATGGTGCACAAAATGAGCTCATGCAGAGGTCAGAAGATGCCTTACCGCTACAAGAGGTGTCCCTGTAAGCACAAGAACCTGCAATGTGACTAAACTGTCCAAAACATGAAATAGTTACCGTTATTTTGAGCAATCTGAGATTAAAACGGAGATCATAAGCGTGATTGGCGCATCCATAATATTGTAACAGCACCTGAGCTGCAGTAAATGTGGGGAAACGTGTGGATGCCCCACACATGCAAGGTCTCTACAACCTCTTTGAATGACTAGACTAATGTGTCATAGGCATTTCTTTTTCTGTTTAGTGTTCTACTAATGAATGTTGAATAAACATTGATCATTGTAGACAGGAGTTATGGGGGGGGGTTGATATATAGTAACAGTGAGAACAGTGTTGAACAGTTGTTATGGTTACAGATGGTTGTGTAGTAAAACAGCTAAAGATTGTTCATGGCATTGTTTTTAACTTCCAATAAAATATCAGTAAATCATTATGGCTGTAATGTTATCATGTATTAGGAAAAACGGGACATGTGATAGTAGATGTTTTGATGTTGTGTTTTAAACCCCCCCACCCCTGAAAAAACAAACCCTGTGCTTGCTCTGTGAAACTTTAATCAAGGGGGTTAATCATCCATTTATTATTGTTAGACAAGCTATTGAGCTGTAGTTCAAAATTTGGTGGAGACACTTATTATGAGGAAATTCTAATTAGAAATTCTTTTCTAAAATGCTGTTTTCCATCCTCACTGTTCAGTATGTCTTATTTGCTTGTAACTGAATGAAGAAACATTGATTTATTTGAGCACTAAAACAAAGATGAGCTCTTGTGTCGGCTCTCAAGCTGCTGCATTCCTCACTTTGAAACTCTTCAGGTGATCAAGGAGCATAACATGTGCAGCATCTGTGAGAACATCTGTTCCTTTATCCGTCTTATCTGTCCGTCTTCTCCCCTTTCATCCGTTTATCATGTGTCTCTGCCTTTCTTCCCCAGTTTGACCACCCTTTTGTAGAGGTCCACCGAGTGAGGAAGTTTCGCTTCGAGCCACAGCGCCACAAGCTGGTTTCACTGGAAGACCTGAGCGAGCCTCCAACAAAGACTGGCTACAGCACTCCCCTTGGCAGCTGGAGCTGCGATGGGGAGATCCTCCCTGAGGTTGCCATTCAAGTCAGGTAAATGACAACAGAATCATGTGTGACTGCACAGACAATTGTGCGACGTACACTACGAGGCATCGAAGGAGATTCAACCAAGGTCTGACTTGTTGAAATACTCCATTTGGCTTGGTGAGGAATGATGTAATCCAGGTCATGGTAGTCTTAATCTCGGACTCTCAGGGCAGCATTATAGGTGGCACCTATAATGTTGACATCCCTTCCCAGACTCAAATGACTACAAGGTGGGTCAGTAACTCTAAGGACCACCTCCAAGGGGAAAATCCCACTAGGGGTTAAATACCTGGGAATCTGGGGGGAAAAAAACCCAAAACGAATACTTTCGGTACAGTTACATGGTCTACTTAGATGCATATTTGCATACTCATATAAGATCCTCTGGGTGATTTATAGAAACATTTGGTGGCTGCAGTGAACATGTGAAATTGACTGGAATAGACTGAGGTGTTTAAAAAAAAAAAATGAAAAAAGAAAAAAAACTCAAACTTGGGGAAACCAACACTGGAAAAACAATAAAATGCATTTTTATTTATAAGTCGTGATGAATGTTTTGCACATATATTAGACATTTTAATGCTTTTAAACTCTACTTTGCCTGGTAAAGAGGAGCAAACCTCGATAACTTCTTTTTACCGTCTTATGAAGCTTGTCACTAAAAATGAACTCTCTGCAGCAGAGCGGTAAAGACGGGCTGGATCACTCGGCATAGATGACGACTGGCAAATGGTTCTGAATTGAAGCACATAATATTGTAGGAGCAGTATAATGGAAGAAGTATTGAAATACTTGCAGGGCTCATACCTATTGCATCATCATGGCTGGATATTTGTGGTAAAGACTTTCCTTTTGGGTATTAAGCTGTAATCTTGGCTTAAATTGCCCCAAATGTTCCTGAGCATTATGTCTTAAAGCCTAAGCAGAAACAGATTATGTTCTGTATGCCTGACAACTCTGTATTCACAGTGCGCTGAAGTAAAACTCAGATGTACAACTTTTAGCCGCTGCTTTGATCTAAACTGAAATCGTAGGAAGAAGCCTGTGGACTTGGGTGACTGTGACTTTGCCTTTTCGCCTTGGTCATTTAAGGCTTTGAAACACCTAAAGGTACTGGGTAGATGGCTGTGAAAAGCTGTTCAGACATGCGTGTTCCTCAGCAGACTGATCCTAATGACTTCGGTGAATCCTGGATTTTAGCCATCAAAGATTGGGACATTCAAATCAGCCTTAGATAACTGTGTGTTTAGTGAGAATTGTTAAACATTAGCATGGTTACATGCCAGAACAGATCAGCAGCCTGATGACCAAAGACCTAAAAATCCAAACTTAAAGCAGAGCAACAGAAGTGTCTACCAGTGCAAGCAAAGAATACCTTAGAGTGACATATTACAGGGTGGGCGATATACAAAAGGGTTACCTAACTAACTAGATCCTGAAATGTCCTCTAAAGAGCAACTGCCCCCGGCAAAGTGGTGACTGCTTAAGTGGACTGAGTTTTAGGATGGTGAACATGGACCTTAGGTTCCAGTCACACAGGGTTGGAGACCAGTTGGCAACCATCAGTCGTAAGAGTTTTCCCCAACCGTTTGCAAGTGGTTGCTGGAGTTTGCTGCAGTCACTTGTAGTTAACATGGAAGATACCAAACTACTCGAAGAAGTAGAAAACTGGTTTGGGAATACACATTTTTACCTAGTGACCAGAGGTTGCCAGGGCATTACCAACTGGGCTCTAGGCTTAAGTGACCGAAGCCTTATTAGGCTGATAACATGTTAGCATGGCAATGCTAGCTTTGCTACAAGCTATCCAAACTTTTAGTATCTATCAGTGACCCATCCAGGGTTAGGGGTACAGGCAAAAGGAAAAGTTTTTAGCAAAGAAACTATACTGGCCAAATCAAAGTATGAGAGTTTGTTTGAAGGTAATATTTTATTGTTTGTAAAAATCTACAGTTTTACTATTTGGCTAAAAACCAGAAAAACTTGAAAACTTGAAAATTAGAAAACTTGAATTTGGAAAGAAAAAAAAACAGAAAAAAACAATGTAGAGGATTTAAAGATCTAACAACAACAATACACTGTGTGTAGCTAAATTGTCAATATAAAAGAAGGGCTGGTGATAAAGACGTCCTCCTGTGTGGCTAGACAGAAGTGAGAGCAGCAGTGCCATTAGCACCACTAGTGTCCAATAGTTTCTGGTCAGGAGAGTCTTTCACTGTTCCCCGCTGTACAATTTTGGCAACTCAATGGAATTAGCCCCCCTCATTATTCTGGCCCTGTCCACACTTCAGCTTTCCCCACTATCAGATCTCTATACAGCCGGTGTGGCACCGCTTGACGCATCATTTATTTCATGCTCCATTGTACTTTGCCAATGATGCATGGCGCTGTAATGTTGCTAATTTAACGGCCCTCCCCATGTTAAAAGGCTACTCCCCTTTAATTAAAGCAGAAGTCCGTCCTTTTATTGCCTCTTCCTCGCCGCTAATCGTTCTTGGAGTGAGCCAGCCAGAGTGCTGCTTGGATAATAAATGGTAATAGCCCGGGTGCGACGGAAGGAAAGTTTGAGGGGAAAAAAGAGACGATGTAGGAAGTACACCTTTAGGAAAAAGCTAAACTTAAGGCACAACTGTGATAAAGCCAAATACTTACAAACAAGCTAAGGTACCTTTATGTAATCGCAACCTGAAGATGCCTCTTCTTGATTATAGAGTTATTAAACTAGTAGTGTTTTCATTTCATGTATAAATGGAATCTAGAAATAAACCATTATATTAACTGCTGCTAACGGCCTCCAAGAAAAAAACAGTTGTTCTGATATAAATATAGGTATCATTTAGGAGAAAAAGGCACAGGTAGTAATTAAGACTATACAACACACCGGCCATTTTACAGCTTTTTTTCTGTTCATATACTCCATCTGTTATAGGCGGCTCTTTAAAGGTCTCTGCGTCTCAGACTGTCACTTTCAAGTTTGCGTGTCGAGTCCTAACACAGGGGTGCCG
>VUQG01045481.1:0-14902 GCA_015106755.1 Etia nguti | reverse complement strand
GCCGTTCCATTGCTTTTGCGGCCACATGGGCAGTAAAGTCTCACAGAAAAGAACATAGTCATTAAGTTGATGGTTTGTTATTCAGGCTAAATGGTGCATTTTGTGTGTGTCTTTATCTCTGCAGTGTCCAGTGCCAGTTGATCAGGCTGTTTGCCCGTGGTATTGAGGAACAGCAGCAGGAGCAGCAGCAGCAGCAGCAGTGTGTGTCGGACGACCCATGTACCCTCTGTGCCTTGGAGCCAACCACAGACTAGTCAGTGGATTGAGAGCTGAACAGGACATTTAGCTGCTAGAAAACAACTCAGCTGAACTTGGCAAAGTTTTCTTGGAAAAACACATTTGTCATATCAGTTTAAATCCTAAATGCTGATGTCTCCTTGCCTCCTATCCATGCAAAAATGGGAATGAAATTTAAAGGTGTTATTTGAGAAAAGCAAAGCTAAAAAGCACTTCAGCATCCCATTAAGAAGGTGGAACATTTAAATCCAAGGAAAAGTTTCATCATGTTTTCAAGTCACTGAGTCATTTTCCCATTGACATTTGGGGCTTTTCAGGTGCAAAATTGCCTCATGGAGCTTGAAGTAAGCAGAGATATGACGTGCTACTGCTGCCACATTGAAACCCAAAATGTCAGGTTTTGTATTTGTACTTTTTGGAAAATTAAGATGTCTAAGCTCAGAGGATCTGAAGCAGCCCGGGAGTCCACACACACACAGACGTATGCACAACCAGATGAAACTGGACTTAACTATCGCAGAAGGTCTTTACCCTGCCATGAAGGAGAATATAAATGGGATTTCTCCCTACACAGCATGGACAGAGAGCCAAGGAGATGAAGCTCAGTAAGAAGGATGAAGAATAATCCCTATGAAGTACATTGATAAACTGAAAAGACTTAAAGTAGCAAGGCTAAAAGGAAAAAAACAAATCTCTCCTTTTTGGGGGGGGAAAGGGAAAAATCATTTCATCTGTGACCCAGGTGAAAGCAGATATGAGCCGGGGCACTAATGAAAAGAACTGAGTACCCTGCTAATACACTAACAGGACCCCGGTGGCTGCTGGGTGATAAGGCAAAGTGGTTGCTAAGTGATTTGGTGTGTCTCAGCACCGCTGCGCTGCACCTGTGGCTCTGAGTTCTGCTCGTCTCTGGCTAAACTACCAACAGTTTAATCATCACCTGGGATTAGCTAAAATTATGCATTGTTAACATCATTAGAGATAATGTATTGCTTTGCTTTGAAATTGGTCTCATTCAGCTTTTTTTTTCCTTTTTTTTTTGTTCGAGGTCAAGCTGGTCTTGATAACACAGGAGAACGGTACCCAGGAAATAAAAAGAAGCTTTTATTTTTACAGTGACTATATAAAACTGTGTGTATGGTAATAATACGTGAGGGTAAGTCCATGTAAATGTGATTAAAGTAAAAGTGGGTTTTCTGCAGGTCCTTTGGGGATTTGAGTGCATGAATGTGTGTGTGAAGATGCCAGTGATGATGATAATTTGATTTTTTTTTACTTAGGGGCTTATAGCTGCCATTTTGCATGTGGTATCTCACGATAGTTGAGATGCTTCAGATTGGAGTTGTTATTGAGGTTTTTGCACATGATCACTAACAGTGTGATGTTTGTTTGTCCCCCATTTTGGATATGTGACGATTATGGCTACAATTTAGGGTCAAGTGAATAAGGCCCTAGTCACACAGACCAAGGGGGTGTCCAAATTCACAGGCTGCATCCTCCTGAGGACCCGGCCTTCTTGGTCTACGTGGGCCGGGTCCTCCGAAGGCCGGGTAGGCCGGAAGTGAGCGGCTGTGAAATTGGACGGTCTAGCCTTCAGATTTGCGTCACCGCTGTCTTGGTGGAGATTAATAAACTCAGCCGTCTGCTCCTTGCTATCTAAAATATAACAGGACACTGGTGTAAATTCTCGATCATCTCACACTTCTGTTTAATCAGTTTGATGTTTATTCAGCTGTGTGAAAACTATAACTTTAATCTCAGCCAAACCGATTTACTCAGGAACAAATAAAACATTGAAAAAAGCCAAACAATAAAATTTTGAAGTTATCTAAGTGACTTATATATCACGTTTAACCTGAGTAGTGAAAGACCGCGGGGATCTGATAACGATGTGCCGGGAGTTTGCTGTTCTCGCCGGCTCTAGTGAGCCGGCTAGCTATCGAGCTGGTCGGTAACAGACGTTTGCGAAAACGTCGGAGCACTTTTGTATATATGTGATGTCTTGATAAACCAAGCAGATATTTGAAGTTTACACAGCTACATTCTCGCCTGAAAATATGTTAAATGTTTATTTTGTGACCCAGAAAGAGTAATAGGAGTAATAATAAAACTAAGTAGCTGCCGCCATTGTTGGAAACTGAAATTGGCTGGACCGCGCTATGAATTCTGGGATAGGTTGGGCCACGAAGGATACACCTGACCCAAGCCTTCAAATCTGGGGAAAAGGAGGACGCATTTGTGGGCTGCATTCGGAGGAGTCTACGAATTGGGACGGCCTTCGTCGCGTCGCTGTGACGTAATTGGCCTACAAATGCGGCCTCAGGAGGATGGGCCCCTGAGTTTGGACACAGCTAATGTTATTCTGAGGTATTTGAATTGAACAGACATTAAAACATAGTAAAATCTTTCAAATTTAAAGGGATGGAGTTAATGAAAAATTCAGAACTGATGAAAAAGGCCAGGAGTAGTTGTTAGGTAAGTGGCATGAGCTGGTTAAAGCAAAGAGAAGCTAACCTTTAGTGATTTGACCATGTAGTGAAATGACTGAACTTTTTGGGAGAAATATGTTGCTGTACATCTGCTCAGTTAAAGCAAATTTTTCTTCTCCTTCTTATAAAAAATGTTGTAAATCTTTTATTCAGGGAATTATGTTTTAAGCAGCCTTTTGAAAGTCAGAATTGTTGTTTTGTCCTTCTTACATAATCACTGTCTTGAAAAAAAAATGTCTAATATTACCTTTATTTCCTTGGCATTGGATTGATACCAAAATTAGCCATTTTTAGCTGGCATAATGTTAGCTTAGGACCAGCGGTTGTTGTTGTTTAACCGGCTTGGCTCGCAACAATATCAGGAATAAGTAGACATGTTTTACATGTAGATTTACATGTATGTGGCCGTCAGTCAAACTGCTGTGTCCATGAAAATGTTGGTCTTATGTTGACTTTCGCTTTTCTATAAATACTGTATAGTTCATTATTGACCAGAATAACAATTCTACCATTCTTTGTTTTCGCCAACCTAAAAATAAGAAACTTTCTACTATTTAACCAAAATCATTCCCAAAATTTCATCACCACCAAAACCTGGATTGTTGTGTTCCTGCCCTTCAAAGTAAATGGGCCTGCCACACAAAACGCTAAATTAGGTTTTGTGTATTACACTATACATCCTTTTAGCTGCGTGTACATGTCTATTGATGTCTGTTTGTGTGTGTGTGCGTGTGTGTATATGTTTTTCTTTGTGTGTGTGTGACAGTGACAAATGGAAGTAGCCTCCAGTCCATCTGTAAAGTGGCTGCTGCTTTGTGTGGTTGATAATAGCTAACAATAATTGTCATGAGATTTAAAATGACTCGTAATTATATTGTGCATTTCATAACTAGGTCCTGAGCTTGTTACACGGCGAGTTTTGTTTTTTAAGTCACGTTAACGTCATCACTTCTGTGGCACTGACGAATGACCGAGGCTGTGCAACGCTCAGCTCGGGCCGCATCAGCACAAGGCCTAATTCAATTTAGTTCAAATTTGTTCTAGCGAGCTGCTCATTAAGTTGGAAGTTTGTTTGTCTTCAGAAAACATTAGCTGAAAGTAGCTCTATGCGCTGTAATTGAACTCCTGTGTAAACCAGGCGAACACAAACTCATCATTCAGAGTAATGACTTTCATCTTTTCCTCTGATAGCCATACATAAGACAAGCAGGGTGCACTGGCATATGAAGATAATTAATGTTCCCCCAGAAAACTGTTTGGTGGTCAAAATCTCCTGCTGAACTGTACGTGTCACTGCTGCTCAAAGCCTCAGTCCTCCTACGGGCTTCTGTCTCCTCAACAAACAAATTAAATTAAGGGGTTTGCAGGCTATTAAAAAGCTAATCTGGGAGTTTCTCTCTCTTCCCCCCCCCCACTGATGAATTGGATGTTGAAAACAAGTTTCAGGCCTCTAAGAGACAAGCAGCACTGAACTTTACTTGATTGCAAAAAGCTAAATGACAAGAGGAAGCACTGAAATTTACAGATCAGATACAAACCTTTTGCAGCATTAATGCAGATGCACAGTAGGTTGAGTATTCGATGTTTTTAAGGCATATAAATAAATAAATTTAAAAAAGAAACCTACAGGAGTCAAAAAGTAGTCTTGGCTAACAATTGAAATGAGATGATTTTTATACCTTGATACTAATAATACTAATGACACAGGTTAAGAATTAAAAAGTTTTAGTTATGTTCAGTTCAGTCAATGGATAGGCGTAGGTGTTTGTTTGTAACCTCCTATTATATAGCAATGAGTTTGGATTTTTGCCCGTGGTCATTGTATTTTCTTTTCTTTAATGGCATCCTAAGCTAGCTAGCACACTTGGTTAGCAAGTGTGCTAGCTATTTGGGCTGATTGGGACCTGATGAATGTAAAAACAAAGAATTACCTGATTTTTTTTTTTTTTTACTGGATTTTTGTTTCTGAGAAAAATGAGATCCACATATGAGGACATTTGTTTTAAATTTCGATAGGACAGTGGCAGTATAACGTCCCCGTAAGTAGACATCAGGCCCTTGTAGAGCAAAATTTAGTATTTCGGTCTATACAGCCCAAAATGTGATGTCCGCATATGTGGACGCCAGGTCCTAGGAGGTTAATAATACATAAGCGTAAGTAATTTAGACTTACATGGTTGAGGAATGGGACAGGACATGTAGGTGCATTAAAATGCGTGAATGTCGAGAGATCCAAGGAAACAGATTGCTCAGAAAGGCAGGGGCGTTTCTAGGATCACACCTTTAGGGGGGCTCAGCCCCTTATATGCTGTTTGCAAATGTAGTCGATTATTTTCACATTTGCAAACCTTAATTCAGGTAGGTACAGATTACAGTCTTGCCTTAAAAACAGTCTCATTAGTTGGATGACCTGTTGCAGTTTCTAAGAATAGAACTGCGCTACATTAGATAACATCAAAATGGTGTTTTTAAAAATTATTATAGTGATAATAGTGTTAATCTTTTATGAAGAAAAAAATGATGGCTCTTAATTTTTTGAGTTTTGTAAAAGGCCGGGCACCGTGGACACCACAGTTTGTGAATGCTATAACTCAAGAATGAAGCGATGTAGAATTTTCAAATCGATACCATGGGTACATATCTTGGTATTTTCATATTAGCATAATTTTTTAGCTGCGGAAGTTGCTGCTTGGAGACAACATACAATACTAACTAAAGCCACCACCAGAACTCATTAAACTGCTCCTGTTAGACCACTTCCTCTTCCTCACTCTCTCCAACAGCAGCGCGTCTGGCTGTATTGATCTCTGCTGCTCTCTGTGTCCATTAGCGACCCAAGAGGCAGACGCTCTGTCTGTCTGAAGTGTGTGTGGCTCTGTGTGAGGGTTCATCAGATCCTCATCAAAGACTCCAGAAGTCTTCATAGCAGAGGCCTCAAATATCACAAGTCTTATAGAGTTAGAGATGGGAATTATAGAGATTAATTAAAGTAAACTGAGTTTTAGTTGATCAGTCTTAACTGCATCACGTACACTCTGATAATCAGAGAAATGGGGTTAAGATGCCACAATTCAATGGCTGGGCAATCAGATATATGAGGGAAAAAGCTGAAAGTTAAATGTGCTCAGTATTTTTTATTTTCAACAAATCTGCAATGCTAGTCATTTTTCATAAATGATGAGGTATTTACTTTTCCCTTTAGGTTAAAAGGCAAAATAAAGGAAAATACTAATATCCCGGTACTGAAATGATCACCAGAATCTGAATCATTTATCAGGGACTGTAAACCCTCCAGGGGATCTCTGAATCTCTGACTTGGAAATCCAAGGACTTCTCTATTTTGTATCATTGTGCACGTATGGCCTTTGTGTTTTGGTCTGTTTTAGATAGTCTGACAAAACATGACATTTGTAGCTGTCGCCTTGGGCTCTTTTTTCTCTTTTTAAAAAAAAAAAAAGGATTAAGCTTCCTGGATTCTTGCACTCTGTCAAACAGCAGAACCTTTTTTTTCCATGCTAGATTTAACCACTACAACCACTTGATTCTCTGTCTGCCTTATATCACACAGTATCATTTCTCTCATTGGTGAATTTTAGCAAATGTATTTTCATGACAATTACAAGAATACGATCTATGGCACTCTGTTTGTTTAATGCAACGAGAAGCCGGGTAGGAGGAGCAAGGAGTATTTTCTGAGTTAGATATTGCATTTTATTTATGTCTCAGTTTAAATAGATTTAAACACAGAAACAACTTGGATAAAATTAGCAGTGGGTTTAACAGTGGGTTAAAACTGAAGTCCTTTGTTGTCATTGTTACAATGTCGAATATAATGACATAGGTTAAAATAAAAGCTGACTGTGGTTTGAAACAGGAAACACATTGTTAAGACTCAGACAGCATTTTTACTCAAACACAGGACACCAAAGGTATAAGTATAACAGCTTTATTGCAGGTTAACAGATCAAACAGTCAGTGAAGCAGGACTGGCAAGTTTTCTTTGGGTTAAAATGAGAGCTCGAGGTGAAAGAGGACAAAGATATCACATCAGTAGTTGTTTTAGGTCTCCCAATGACTCGTCAACACACAGACTAGTGGACAGCCATGGTTAAAAGTGAACATTGACTCATTCTTTAATGCTGGGAAAAAAAGAACTCTACAGGTTTTTGTTAACCCATCTATCCACCCTGAACTCCTCTCCATGTTGACCTGAAGGTCCCATGATTGCACCACTTTAGTTGACTCTTTGATAGGGAGCTACATGTTCTGATAAACTCCTTGCACAGTATTGGGGTTTTTTAAGCAGGAGAGAGAAGTTATTGGTACATGCGCACTAGCACCAGAAATCACCCTGATATTAATAGACTGAAACGGAGCTTTGTTAACTCATGCTTGTATTATTCTGTGTTTCAACAAGGCATGAAATAGAAAGAAAGGCAAATTCAATCCATCACGCTACAGAAAAGTTACAGGGACAAGAATTATTGTTTTTGACTTCCCTTGTCACAAATGTTCCCCACCTAACAGGATGAAAGATTACACTGACCAAAGAAAAAGCAATTCTGCACGTAATCTGTATCATAGAGGAAGAGGGGTAAGAACCAAAACGTTTGGGGCTCATCAGCCTGATACAACACTTAGTGATGTCCAGTTCTCCTCCCCAGTAGATAATTTTAGGTGCTTTTATATGTTTCCAAAACTTTCTTTAGCTTTAACAGTTGGATTTATGCTTTTCTTCACTTGTAACATAGGTGAGCCAAAGACATGCAAAAATGGATTGGGTTGGTGAGAATAATTCTGTTTTTTTGGACTCCAGTCCAGTTCCTCATTTAGTGGATTTTACTACTAAAAGAACCCAGAGAGCAAGCACGCTTGTTTCAAGCTCAACCAGTGTTTTTATAAGTATTATCTTACAAGTGGCTTAGAGCCAGAAACAAACAGGCCTACTTAAGTGGACATCATGTTTTCCCTTGACCTAATATCACTTGTATCGACTGACTTGCTTATTTATCTGAAAGCAGCAGCAGTGTGTGAGTGAGAGAGCAAGAAAGAGAGACGGAGAGAGAGTTACAGTAGATGCTGCACTTAAAACACAGCAAATATTCAGTGCGGCTACAAGAGGCTCATTAAAATTTGATGCTCTCCTCTCTGTGCAGCTCTTATCCAAGGTAATGGAGGCTAATTAGTGCTCATACATACACAGCATTGCTAATGGGGAGTAACAGGTTCTGTCCTATTGATTCAGATGACTCTCAGTGCTTCCTGGACCAGAGGGAAAAACATTAGTGCTGAATGCCTAAACTGTATCCACCAAGGAAATGTTGAATCAGGACGTATGGATGTTTTCTGCTAGTAAATAGCATATGGTTGTGCCTGTATGTTCTTTTAGAACCTTCTCACACCATAAAAACTTTTCCAAGTGACTGTTTTAGGCACTGTGCAGTTTTACCTAGATTTCAACAGCAGGAAAGCAGCTCTAATGTTCATTCCCGTGATCCAAATTACCCTTTCTCCTGACGTACTGCTCTCTGAGGGCTCAGGAAGTAATTGGAAGGAGTAAACAGTGTTGAATTTCACTAATTGATCCAGACTGCCATGAACAGCATTCATTCAGGCTTTGATCAAGCTGAATGTCAACATTAGGAATTCCTTTTAATGTTATTGATGTTTAAACAGAGGGTTGCTGCTGAGAAAGACTGCGATTAGAGGAAGAATAGGAGACAACAATTTACGATGCGATGAGATGAAGTACTGAAGCAAAAAACAAAACAGTTGAATTCAAAGAGTCGTCCATACAGTAACTGATACAGCAGCAAAGGTAGTGTTAATGTAAAGTAAGAAAGTAAATCAATGTCAGTGCCACTGTTTTCCAAATTTACTTTGAGAACCATCAACTTTCAGCTATTTTTCTTTTTTATGTAATATACTCACATTTAGAGAGCTCTTTTCTAGCCTTACTGACTTCTCTCCACATTTTGGCGGTCCATTCATACAGCACTTTATTCTATACACTTTAAGTAAGCACGTTTTTCAGCTGTGGAAGGAAGTGGGAGGAAACCCACACAGACGCATGGACTACATGCAAATTCCACACAGAAAAAACTCCAAGTTGTGCATCAAATGTTTAGGAGTTACAACCATTTTTTAAAGATTTAGTCTCCCATTTTCAGAGGCTTAAGATGTGACATGTCTGAGATAAACAAGGAATTAAAAAAACATGAACTTAATTTGTGAGAACAGCTAATGTTATACAGTTAGGTCCATTTATGTTTGGACACCAAGTTTTTTTGTTTTTTTTACCTGTTTCCTGAAAAATATTCCAGTTATAGTTGGACATGTTTCAGACCATAACATGTGCCACCCTCTTTTTAAAGGGACCAAAAGTAATTGGACATTTGACTCAAAGGCTATTTTATGGGCAGGCAATTCCTTCCTTATGTCATTATCAATTAAGCAGATAAAAGTCCTGAAGTTGAATTAAGGTGTGGTGCTCAAGTCAGTCAAACTTTGCCAAAAATATCTAAAGAAGTCAGCACAGTTCTGGAAAAACATTCTTTGGACAGATGAAACAAAGATCCACCTCTACCAGACTGATGGCAAGAAAATAGTATGGTGAAGGTGTGGAACTGCTCATGATCCAAAGCATACCACATCATCTGTAAAACATGGTGGAGGCAGTGTGATGGCTTGGGCGTGCACGACTGCCAGTAACACTGGGACACTAGTATTTATTGCTGATGTGACACAGGACAGAAGCAGCTGAATGAATTCTGAGGTGTTCAGAGATGTACTGTTTCCTCAAATCAAGCTAAATGCAGTCAAATTGTTTTGGGCGGCGTTTCATAATACAGATGGACAGTGACCCAAAACATACAGCTAAAGCAACCCATGAGTTTATTAAAGCAAAGAAGTGGAATATTCTTGAATCGCCAAGTCAGTCACCTGATCTTAACCCAACTGAGCATGCATTTCACTTGTTGAAGGCTAAACTTCGGACAACAAGGCCCACAAATAAACAGCAACTGAATACCTCTGCAGTAAAGCCCTGGCAGAGCATTAAAAAGGAGGAAACCCAGCATCTGGTGATGTCCATGAGTTCAAGACTTCAGGCTTGCCAGCAAAGAGTTTTCAACCAAGTATTAGACATGAACATTTTATTTTCAGTTATTTAATTTGGCCAATTACTTTCTTTCTTTCTAACCCCCCAAAAGTTGTGTTGCCGTGTAAAATTTCAGAACACTGTTTCTCTACATAATATTGCAAAGACTTTGAAGATCTTATAATTTACACTACATAATATCGTCAAAAGAATGTGAGAATCTGGAGAAATCTCTGTCTGCAAGAGACAAGGCCAGAAATCAAGACTGGACACCTGTTATGTTTGGGCCCCCAGGAGGCACTGCGTTAAAAATCATTCTGTCCTGGAAATCACTGCATGGGCTCAGGAACACTTCCACAAATCACTGTTGTGAACACAGACGACTGTGCCATCCACAAACGCAGGTTAAAGCTCTATCATGCAAAAAAGAAGCCATATATGAATATACTCACAAGTGCTACTGTCTTCTCTGGGCTAAAGCTCAATTTAAATAGATCGAGGTAAAAAGTGGAAAACTGCTCTGTGTTCAGACAAATTGAAATCAGAATTTTTTGAAAAACATGGATGTCAAATTTTTGAATTAAGGATGAGAGAAATCGTCTAGCTTGTTATCAGAACTTGGCTCAAACGCCTGTCTGATGATATAGAGATGCATTAGTACCTATGGAATTGCCAGCTTGCACATCTGGAAAGGCACCATCAATGATCAAAGGTTTAAAGTTTTATAGCAACATATGCTTCCATCCACATGCAAGGCCTTTTTAGAGAAGGCCTTGCATATTTCACCAGGACCACACTAAACCTCATACTGCAGCTATTACAACAGTATGGCTGTTGTAATAGCCACGCTGTAGCCATGCAGTCATGCTGTAATAACATGTGTTGGTGCTGGACTGACCCGCAGTCCAGACTTTTCACCAATTGAAAGCATTTTAATATGACAAACACTCTGGACTGCTGAGCAGTTAGAATCCTATATCAGACAAGAATGGGAACATTTCCCTCCCAAAGGTCCAGCAGCTCCTGCCCAGTTCCCCGACGTTTACAGACTGATGTTAAAAGCAGAGAGGATGCTACGCCGTAGTAAACATTGGCCTGCCCCGACTTCTCTGGGGAGTGATGCTGTCATCAGTTCAAAATGATTTTCTTATAATGGCACATTTAATCAGTTTAAAAATCTGATGTGTCTTCTGTGTTTTACTGTGAAATATGTCTTTACAGGATTCACAAATCATTTCATTCTGTTTTTATTTCCATCCAAACTTTTTGGAAATTTGGGAGCTTTTATATTGTTTTGCAGTTTGTTCCATAAAGATTTTTCACTTTCTTCTTGCCACCACACAATGAATACATGTCGGACTGAAAGACAACACTGCGCTTCCCCAGATAAAGAATTATTTTCTATTGTTTATTTTATGTGTTCTGCTTTCATCTTTTTTGCCATCTCTGATTAAACATACTAAAAGCCTGGCATCTGACATTTTATGAATTGTTGTCTTATATTTCATTTATTATATTCAACTGGTTTATCTATTTTATCTTGCCCTGTCTTTATGTTGACATTCCTGCAAAACATGCTACACAAATCTTACGATATGTGTTATAGTTCTGCTTTTATTAGCAAGTGAAAGATGTTGATGAAGAGACAAGGATCAGACAGTTTTATTATAAGATGTCATCACTGCTCAGAGCTGAAAATCAATGAGAAGTGACATCCTTTGCCTGAACTGACCTTTTATGTAACCAGCAAGTTTCTATAATTAATGTGTCTGTTTACCATTATTGGGATGGGTTTTTTTGTTTTGTTTAACTGAAATTCATTTTGGTTTAATAATTGTGTGTAAGGATAAATATATGCAGTGTATTTATCAGCACATTGTTAATGTCACACGATTGTAAATTATAACTGTTTCTGGCAGCATTGGGAATTTGTAAAATGCATAACCATAAAACAGATTTTTAAATATCTTCATAGACATCCATCCATCGATCCATGAGGGTAGGAGTGTCGGTCAACCAGGAAATTGACAGCCTCTCCTTCGTCTTCAGCTCCCTCTTTGCCATCAACAAACAGGTACAGCATCCACATCACTCCAGATGCTCCTTAAACTCGCTATATTTTCACCCCAACTTGGAGAGACGCATGTCAGGCATGAACCTCTTATTGTTTTGTAGTCATGACACTGATTATCTGAGCTGCATCGGGCTCTCAATAGAGTTTTATCTGAAAGCATAATTCTCTATTTCTTCCGTCCCTTCTACTTCCTCTTTTATCATTTTTCTCCACTCTCTTTTGCTCTTTTACCAAATTTGACTTGATCGTTTTTTTGTGCTCGAGCAAGTCGCATGGGTTTGGCTCTCTCTCCTTATTAGCCTCAATAATCCAGGATTTAGTCCAGAGCTTCAACATATACTGCAAATTTTTAAACCCAGCAGAGAGAGGCTTTATTCTCTGGTCTCCATGTGCAAAGTACTTTTACCCAGCAATGCCTTACATGGTTGATTGCTTCTATGTCAATGAATACATCATAGTCTAAATCTAATCAATATGGTAACAGAAAGCCATAACTGTGATTGGTTTTTGTGCTCAAGAATACTTCTGTGAACAGAAAGTGGTGTTTGCTGAAACCTGTGATCAATGAACAGTATACAGAAGACCCTTAATCTAAATATTTATTGCTTATTCTACTAGTTTGGTTAAAAAGAAATGGCATTAAGAATCCTCACTCTCTGGGTGTTTATACACCATTTTGCATTGAATCATTCGTTAATTTTAAACTCTGGCTCTCGTCCACAGTGTGTCTTCGTCCTGTCTCCTTCCACTCACCTACAAGCGGTCGAAGCAGATGGCTGTCCCTCTCTGAGCCTGGTTCTGTCAAAGGTTTCTTCCTGTTAAAAGGAAGTTTTTCCTTCCCACTGTTTCAAAGTGCTTGATCATAGGGGTTCATTTTTTGGGGTTTTCCCTTTATTTTTCTTTACACTACAGTATAAAGTGCCTTGAGGTGACTGTTGTTCTGGTTTGGCACTATAAAAGTGAACTGAAACCATCTCCTTTTTCTTTCTTTTTTATTTTAATATAGTTTAGTTTAACTTTGTTGCTGATAAGTCTAAAGTTAACTAGGTTGTAGATCAGGATTCTGCAGTAGAGTTTGCATAATTACAACAAAGTCAATTCACAGGCTTGTGCATTTGCAGTTTCTCAATCTTCTGCACGTTCTTTTACTCATGTAGTGGAAAAAACCTAATAAACTATGCAAACAAGGACACCAAAAGCTCATAGGTGGACAAAACAGTTTTGTTAGCAAAGTGTAACCACAGGTTAGTCAAGCAACTGTTTATCTGTGTAAATCTGTGTGCACTTTTTATAGTTTTAAGGCAAAACATTACACCTTTTGAGATTTATTATTTATTAGTGTATAATTTACTGCAAAGAAATAATGCTATTAAACTATGGTCATTAGTAACATATGAATAAGTCACAATTCTTTGCAGTCCTTTTACACTGTCAGGACAGTTTGCAGTTTTTGTAGTCTTTCTGTTCTTAACAGAAAGAAAAAGCTAACCATGTGACATTAACTTGTCCTCCATGTTGTATATATGACAATGCAGGATCACGTGAATAAGGCCCCAGTCACACAGGCGTTGTCAACAGGAAGAACTGAAGAAGCTTCTCGGATGAGAGGTGAAACATCTTCAAGAAACTGAAGGATGTCCTGTCGCTTTTCTTTCCAAGCTCCTTAGCTCAATTTTTTTTTTTACAAACAATAGAAGGAAGAAGGTCACATCATCAATATATCAGCTTCAGCTTGCATCTAAAGTAATCTATTAAGATTAGTGCCATATACTTATGTTGTAAAACTGAACCATTGAGAGATCATGAAGATTCTGGTGCTTTTCTCCAAACCTGCTCAGCTGCACTGTTTGAGCTCACTTGCAGGATGTCCATTACCTAGTGACCTTTACTCTAATGGATTTACCATGTTCATAGCCTGATGACAAAACCAAGTCAGTTATGCACAGGGACTCCCATTACACACTATGAACATGGGACATTCACTCACTGAAAAGTTCAAACATTTCCTCAGTGTGCTTATGTGGTGCATGAGATGAGCATGTGCCCCTCATCATCTTGCTGATTCTATTTTCTTTCCTTGATCTGTATCCACTTTCTGCACATCATTGCTTTCAGCATCCAAAGATCTCACGTTACTTCCTAATTTTCCAATATTTGTAGCGCTATCATTCTTTTTTCCTTAATTTTCAAAATATTACTGCCTCTTTATTTCGTGTAATAATTTTCCGCCCAAATATATAAATGCATCAGTCACCGGGGAATCACATAGTATTTGATGCTATCAGTTTCTTTGATGTTTTAATATGTTACTGTAATATAATATGGTGAGTATTTTTCTTTGTGTTCCCATTAACATGGCTCAAAAATCACATCATTTTGTATTTTGTTTAAACTTTGATAAAACCACAAAACTAAAACCTATTAATGGAGTCAGATTTTGATGCTGAGTGTTTGTTTGTTGTCCATTAGTTGTCTGAGCTGACAACTAATGATCCATCATGTTTGGCTGCATGCAGGTAAATACTCCCAATGATGAACAAATGAGGAACACCCTGATTAAAATCAGAATCAGGATATTGTAGCCTGGATATCTGAAGGCTAAATCCCTGAAACATTCATCTAAAAGGTAATCAGTATGGTGGCTGAGAGTTCAAATGCACTGCAACACCAGCAAATAGAAAAAATGCACAATGCAAGCTGAATAAATCTCCATGGAAGCCAGAAAAAAACAGAATCTCACAAAACCCAACGGTCCTTCCGACCGGTGGCACTGACGTCACATCTTATGAAGACTCTAGAGCGGCTCTTCCTCAACCTCCTCCGACCACAGGTACGACATGCCCAGGACCCACTACAGTTCGCATACAAGGCGGATGTCGGAGTGGAGGATGCCATCCTGTACCTCCTACATAGAGCCCACTCACACAAGGGACAAGGGAAAAGGCACGGTCAGGATCCTGTTTCTTGACTTTTCAAGTGCCTTTAATACCATCCGACCCTGTC
>VUQG01045480.1:0-23895 GCA_015106755.1 Etia nguti | reverse complement strand
TCTCACTCACTTTGTGTTAACAGACCTCTCTGCATTGAATCATACCTGTTATTAATCTCTGTCTCTCTTCCACAGCATGTCTTTATCCTGTTTTCCTTCTCTCACCCCAACCGGTCGCAGCAGATGGCCCCGCCCCTCCCTGAGCCTGGTTCTGCCGGAGGATTCTTCCTGTTAAAAGGGAGTTTTTCCTTCCCGCTGTCGCCAAAGTGCTTGCTCATAGGGGATCATATGATTGTTGGGTTTTCTCTGTATCTATTATTGCACGATCTACTGTACAATATAAAGCGCCTTGAGGCGACTGTTGTTGTGATTTGGCGCTATATAAATAAAATTGAATTGAATTGAATAAAATCACAAAGTGCTTCACAGAAGCTAAAAACATAAAAACAAAAATCAACCAAAAGCAAGTTTAAAAAGATGAGTTTTTAGCTGTTAAAAGTGGTGAATCACTGCCCTTCTTCTCTTCTTCTAAGCCTCTCCTGTTATACGTGATCATGTGATGGACCTGCTGTGAATCAAACTGATTAGCCGTAAAATCTTTCTGCCTTTTCCCGCCCCATCCCAACTTTTTCCTGTTGCTGCCATCAAATTCTAAATGAGCTCATAATTTTCTCACTTTCAGCGTTTGCTATGTTTTCTGTGTCCTGCTGGGAATGAAGTATGGGTTTATGACATTTCACTGCATTCTGGTTTCATTTCTATTTCATGCAGCGTCCCGGCTGTTGTAGAGTTAGCGTTGTGATAAACAGCGTTCGCGCCTTGATTAAAGTGCACAAAGAAAACTTTATTGTCACATTTATGTGAAACATAAACTGCTCGGTCACTTTTATCTTAAATAATAATCATAACTTAGCTTTGTCAAGAAATCTCAGGACACTGTACAAATGAGTTTAAAAAAATTAAATTTGAAAAAAGGCTGAAGGTTGAAGGTTTTGTTGAAGGGGTGAGTTTTGAGACCAGTGATGGGGTGTTGCAAAGCTCAGATGGAAGAGAGTGCCAGAGGGTGGGGGCTGCCACACTGAAGGGTCCTGTGACCAGATGTATGGAGGCTGGTGCGAGGGACAGAAAGCAGACCAATGCCTGAGGACCAGAGCAAGTGCAGGAGGTCTGAGAGCTGCTGAGGGGCCTCTGCTACAGAGTCAGTGAGTGATGGCTGAAGATGTTCATTAGGTGAAAAACGCTGTTTTAGTGACAGACTTGACGTGAGCACAGAATGCAAATGTGGACACCCAGACTGGGAACTTCAGGGAAAGGTGAGACGAGGGTCTGTCTATGAGCAGATCTCCAGTCTGCTGAGTGAAAAATGCATCCGTGTTGCAAAGCGACACCGTGAAACATGTAACGCTTGAACTTCAGGTGCGTGGGTCAAGCCGGGACGCTGTCACCCTGACTGAGCTGAAGGCAGAAGCTGAAAAACATCCATGAAACATCATCTTCATCGTAACTGAATTTAATTATCCATCTTTGATCCTGAGACCCTCTGTGATACAGGCTCTTCAGCATCCACACAAACCTTTTCAGGACCAAAGCTTTTTAATTATTTCAGACAAACTATCACGAACAGCAGCCATGAGCTGCGTGGTGATTATATCAAAGGAAATATTCTGACACAGAGGGCTGGACGTTGAGCCTGGCATCACACGCGGGTACAAAGGAGACCTTTCATCTACTCTCACCTGTGCTGAGCAGACACCTGTCCTATATGCTGATACGAGCCCAGAATACCCTTTGTGTGTGAAACTTCCTGCAGGGAATTATGAGAACCAGATCAAACATCCAGGTTCTTGCTCCTCTGCGTCACATGCCATAGATCCAGCACTCCCACACTGACAGATGTTAAGTCTCTTGGAGTGGATGTAAAAATGATCTGGGTTCAGTTTCCAACAGAGCCTGTAAGCGTGACTTTCAGCCTTGAGTAGTTCAGGCGGTCTGCTGGACTATGAAGCTACGAGGATCAAAGAGATTAGGTGTGTTTTGGTTTGGACGTAGAGCACAGGACTGATCTCTGACAGTTTAACCTCCGAATTATCTGTTTTTTCAACCAAAGTTCTGACACTTTGAATTCAATGCCTAAAAAACTTTATTTGTAAAGTGCTTTACACAGACAAACCAAAAATAACAGAAATAAAAGTGCCCAAATATTTGGTTTCCAATAAATCGGTAATAATTCAACAGAAAGCCCGTTTAAATAATGAAGTTTAAAGCTGTGACTTTTATTGTGAAAGCGCTGACAGGAAGAGGCCGTGTGTCGCCGGTGTGCTTTGACCTCGGAGCTGCTCGGAGCGGCTCGGCCCTACTCGCTCCACCTTCGTCCCTCCCCTGCCCGGAGCGGAGTGAGATGCGTCCCGGAGCCCGAGGCGTTCGGACGAGTTGGAGCCGGACGCGGAGCTGTCAGTCGGGGAGGCTCCGGAGAGACACCGCGCGGTCTGTTGCACTAAAGCCGGGTGTGGGTGCACTGCTGGCGGCTGCGCCTCCAGCTGTGTCCCGCTGAAAGCTGCAGGACTGAGACATGTACCAGGTCCAGGTGAGCTCGTACCTGAGTTTTTATGTTTCTGGAGGGCTTAAAGAAATGACTCTGTGTTGTTGTCCCCACACCACCATCATCATCATCATCATCATCATCCTTCGCACTGATGCACTGATCGGGGACCATTTTTAAAATTTCGTTGTACCTGTGACAATGACAATAAAGACTTTCTGATTCTGATGAAACTGACTGCAGCCTCTGCTGTAACAGGAATCACTTCAGATATTTCCACGTTTTACATTTGCAGCTCAGCCTGCTTCAGCCTGCTTCCTGTGTTTAGAAAGTGAACATCAGCACTCTGCTTTCACTTTTATTGATCACTTTCTTCCATTTTCATGGAACAGCATGATGCTGTGCCTGACATTATTATAACCTGTGATGTGTTCCTCAATGATCTGGACCTCTGATGTTTTCTCTTTGCTCCATAAGATCTGAGAACAGAATCCGCTGTTATTCACTGCTCCACAGAAAGCATCCGTCTTCCTTCATTTGTTAAACGTGTCTGATTGTGTTTGGGTTTAATATGAACGTCCCAGCTCAGGTCACGTATCAGATTACAGCTTCACAGCTGAAAGATGAAGCTGACATCAGTCCCAGAGTTTAACGTGTTAGGGTGGGAAAGTTTCTTCAGTGTTCTATTAAGATTAAAAAGAGTTGTGACTAATCAGGCCTCTGTCGTTCCTCTAACCCGATGAAGCTTTTTGTCGTGTAGCGTGTCTAAATGTCGCTTTAGTGGAGTTATGTTGTGAACAGCAGAGGAGGCATCAGACCTGTGTTTGTGTTTGTTGTCACTGGATCACTGAGCATCAGGAGCACACCAGGCTGGAGTGTTTTTGATCCACTCAGCAGCAAACAGCAGTTAAGTCCGGCCCTGTAGGCATAAAAACTCCAGCAGCGACTGTCAGAGACATTTCAGGCTGTGGTGCTTTCACGGCACTGACCGGGTTCTCCATGTTCCTGTGTGGGTTCTCTCTGGGTTCCACCCAACAACACAAAGGCAGGTTAAGTGTTGGGATGTTAGGTTACCTGTGAGCAAGTGCAGGTGTGAATCACATCGTTTGATGTGAACAAAGCATCACATATAAAAAGAGTAAAAAAGGAAGTGGGGTGTTGAAAATCAGGTATTGTGATAATAATAAGTGCTGGACCCGTCTCTCCGATGCTTCTGCAGAGTTGAGGTTGCACCTCTGTGCACCTGGTTGGTGATTTTCTGGCTTTATTATGAGATTTTGAAATATTTTTGTTGCTTAAATGTCTGTGAATCATAAAGTGGTGGAAGTGGACAACATGGCTGAGCATTCAGAGTGAAATGAATGAAATGCTTCTGCAGGATCAGAGGAGCTCTGAGAGGATCCAGCTGAGGGGGGGGGTTGAGCATCTGCCCAGAAAGCCCCCTGGACCGTTTCATGTCCTGGCTCCGGGGCAGAGCCGGGACTCGCCTGCTGATTTGGAGGAGGATGTCTGGGCTTCTGTTCTCAGACTGCGGCCTACAGGATGGTGGGAAACTGCCTGTGATGCTCCTGCAGGGACTGAAACGATGTGCAGGTTGTCATCGGTGGAGGGTTGTGAAGCTGCCGCAGCGCAGGCAGATTTATGATTTAATCACTGGGCTGTGACAAACCGCCGCTCTCGCTGCTCCGTCATCATTTCCAAACGGCTTCAGCTCCACATGTAGAACTCTGGTTGCCCCAGAGGTTTCTCTCACTTCCAGTTCCTCCTGTGAAACTCCGTCTTTAAAGACAGAATCAGGACACTTTTTTATCACAGAAGCACCAATAAGTTAATATTTCAATAATGTTTTTATTGTAGGGGAGAAAAGTCCTTCAAACACCAGTGAATAGACTGATCCCGGAGGGGGCGATCAGCAGAGAAACAGGCAGAAGATACAATTCAGTAAACTGCTGAGCTGCACAGAAAATCATTTCCTTACATGTGTCACAGGTCGATGCTCAGCTTCCTGACTCATAATCACACTCACCACAGATATTTTACTTGCTGTGAGGGAATCGTACCCGCAGCCTTCATACGCCAAGGCGACAGATGCAAAATCGGCTTGAATTCAGCTGTAACCATAAAAAGTCTCCTGGATTTCAGCTGCACCCAGGAGATGAAATCAGCTCGATGAGTTTGTAACGTGAACGGCGGCCCCGTCCAAAAAGAGCGAGACAAGAGTGTATGACAAAGTGTGTCCTCGTTGGTAGGATCAGGGTGAAAAATCATAAAGATTAATGTTTCTGTCTGAGCTTCAGTTTGAAGGTATTTCAGATCCAAACACATGCTTCGCCTGGGTGCCCCATAGACATCATGGATGCTGACACATTTTAGCATTTTTATTTCATTATTTTTCATCTGACTGACTAGCAGAAAATTCCCTCGCTTTTATTTATTCCCTCGCTGCTATCCCCGGGCCGTCTCCGGCCATCCTGCAGCTGATGGTCCGGTCGAAGGCCCTCCTCTCCACAAACCCTTTCCCCCTCAGTGTTTTTCTCCCTCTCATTGAACACTGTGAGCGAGTATCCGCCCCTCCTCTGTGGAGGAGTGTGAACATCTCGGGAGGGCGCTCGGCTGGAGAAAGGGCACGTCCGTCCTTATTACCAGCATGAATGTGAGGAAGGAGAAGATCAAAGAGCATCACAGAGAGCTTCCCAGGGCTCCAATTACACAGTGAAGACGCTGCAGGTCAGCAAAGACTGCTCAGAAGGACTTAGTGGACCGTATTGTGCAAAAGTCTGGAGCGTTGCTTTATATGTTGCAGGGAAAATGTGCAATAAGTGCAACGAGTCATTGAAACGTGTGCAAACAAACATGGAAGCACGGTGTATCAGGCAACAGCAGAGAGACTACAAGTCTAAGATTTGGACTGAGCTTCGTCCCTCAGCTCAGTGTGAGCTCTCCGAGCGGCTCTCTGAGCAGGAAGGCTCCTTCATTAACGCTCGCGTCCTGAATTAGAGTTTTAGGCCTCACACTTCTGCTTTTGTTCTGTTTCAACCGGCTTTCGAAGATGGAGTAAGCAAGCTCAGTGACAGTCTGCTGCTCCCGCCACGTTTCTCCACCTGTGGTGGATTCAGAGTCGTGTGGTCTCATACGTTTGTTCATTAACTTCGGTGAAAGGGAAGCTTCAGCAGTGCTGCTGCAGGAAGTGTTCAACTCTGAAGATCAGCCTGATCCCAGTGACACACACACACACAGAGTTCTTCGGTGGATAACTAGCACAGGTGTGTGTGTGTGTGTGTGTGTGTGTGTGTGTGTGTGTGTGTGTTTCTGTGTACCTGTTTAGACATCTTTGTGGGGACCAACAGCCCCTATGGGTACAAAATGCCTGAAATTTGGTTTTTGGCTCAGGGTTAGGCATTTGTTTTGATGGTTAGGGTAAGCAGCTAGGGAAAGCATTATGTCAATGACATGTCCTCACTAAGATATGAAAACACACATACAGGAACACACACATACACAAACACAGAAACACACTCACACACACAGTCCCCATCCTGGGGGAGCAGAGTGGCGTGCTGCAGATGTGAGGCGGAGTTTACGAGGTCAAGTCTCAGGTGTTCGTGATTCCTCTGAATGGACTTCACCTGTGCATGCTGGCCGAGACAGAAGCAAACAGCTGGGACACAGTTAGACATGAATGTGGAAAGAGCTGATGCCTCGGTGACCGGCCGGCCTTCAGGTTCCGGGTTAGAGTGTTTTGGAAAAGACCAAATGAGGCCAGTAAAGTTTCAGTGTTCATCAGCCGTCATTAGCAGCACCTGTGCATCCGTCTGAGGACGAGGGGTTTTACACCCACCTGTCTGAACTACGATGTGTGTTTATGTCAAAGGTGTCTGGAAGGTGTTCTGTGGCTGGTGCTAGCAGACTGCCTGTCTTGGCAATTTGTGGCAAAGAACAGGACGTCGCTGAGGGCGTGGACGCGGCGGGATGCATTCAGGGTCTCAGAGGCCAGCCTGAACAAATCAGGGCTGGTTTCAGTGCTGTGGAGGAGCACGGTGATCCCTGATGATCGGTGAGGGCTCCGGCCCTCAGTCAACGGGAAGATGGAGGTGTGAGCAGCGGTGCCACCATTTACGCCCAGAGTCTTTGTTCCCCTGTGCTCGAGCGTGTTTGCAGGCTGTCACTCGGTGTCCTCTGCTGTAGTTACAGTACGGCTGGAGCTCGGAGAGCCACGGGGGGAAACTCATCCAAGATTAATTAGCAGCAGCGCTGCAGGAGGATCTAAATCTCTCTGGGGTCAGCTCACGTCCTTGGCACAGTTTCCCCACTGCGCCTGAGCCTGCGCTTTTTTTACTGAGTGGCACTAAAGGCATCACCCCTCCATCTCCCCCAACATCCGCCCGTCTGACAGCAGGTTTCTGTTTATGTGATCAGCTGTTGCAGCCGTTTCATGGGTCACGTTTCATTAAAAAAAACACCGGCCAAAAACAAGGACTCGAAGTGTGCCTGTGATGGAGGGCAGCTCTCAGACTCCCAGTGAGCTTTGGTCCAGTTCTCCGTACGTGTCGAGGACATCAGAAACTCACTCTCACACCAATCAGCTGGTAGGTTAGCGACGCGTTACCGTCCAATCAGAGCGTGCTGAACACCTGCCTTCTTACAGGTAACACTTGCAGGTGTTTCAGATACAAACTGTGATTCTGCATCTTTCATTTAAGCTGTAAAAGTGTTAAAGTGACGGAGAGAAGTGTGTTCACCCCCAAAGACCCACCCAGGAAAAACTGAGCCCTGCTACTGTACTAGCACTGGTACTGAAGTATCACTACATGTACTAATAGGTACTGTAGTATCAGTAGAGGTACTACAGTATCAGTAGAGGTACTACAGTATCAGTAGCAGTACTGCAGTATCGGTAGCAGTACTGCAGTATCAGCAGGAGTACTGCAGTAGTCTGGCTGCAGACTGAGGTGTGGATGTGCTGCAGCAGCACTGAACTCAGCTTTGCTGATGGAGGACTGTTTGCTCAGCACAACAGCAGGTTATTTATAGTCTGACAGCATCTCCACAACACACACAGACACACAGACACACACACACAGACAGACGCACACACACACACACACACACACACACAGAGTGTGACAGAGTGAGGGAGAGAGAGCATTAAACAGATGGTGCAGAGATGGAGACAGATACGTTCTCAGTTTCTACTGTGTGTCTTCTGTTTCTACAGCTGGGACACAGCAGAAACAGTAGAATCACAGTAGAATCACAACATCCGTCTGACATCTTTCCTCGTTGAATAATCTGCATCACTGATGCTCTCTGCTCTCTGAACTACTCTTTTGACTCAGTAACTTCATGGATTTACTCCTCAGTAAAAAGTTACCCATTACTTCAGTTACTCCTCTGCTCTTTCAGCTCTCGGAGAGCAAGAACTGTCCCTCTGATGCAGGATGACATCACCAAAACTGTCTAATCACTATGTAACACTTGAAAGGTGTCCTTATCTTAAGTATGTACTTTTAGAGCGCGGTGTGAGGATGCCCTAAACCTGAGTGTGGGGTCAGCTTCAGAGCGTCACACTCTCACAGCGCAGCTCGACACTTCCTGCTGTGTGCGAGAAAGTCATCCATTAATGATGGTGGTGGGGGTGGTGGGGGGCCGGGGGGCGCTGCCGCTCTCGGCCTCCATCACGGCTCTAATAATAAAACTGCAGATGATGTTTTATTGATTACAGCATCTTCCCGCCGAGTTCACAGAGGCACATTTCACTCTCGGCTCGTCTTCCTCTGCCCGCTGGCGCTCATCACGACTCACGATTCCTCCCTCTGAACGGCAGCAGGTGAACCAGCTCACCTGTCGTACCTGAGCTGCAGGTCCCGCAGGCCCGGGTCAGAGTTTTAGTGGATCAGACCTTATCATAGTCCTCGTGGCTGAATGTTGATGTCTTTATTCACAGATGTATTTTAGCCTCTGCTGATGTTAGTCCAGGTTTCAGAGAGCTGGATGTCTGTTATGTTTCCATTTACGCCTGATGGGATGCACCTTACTGCACATGTGCAGTAGAGTGATGGTCAGAGAGAGATATGCTTAGCTGTCTTCAACGGCTAAAGCCATCACAGAGCCATCTTGTTTACATATGATCGGCGTGTCACCTGCGGTGATTCCCACGCTGCTGAAGAAAAAAGGTTACCGCAGTAACAGCTGTGAAGTTCAGGCGCCAAACATCTGCAAACATCTGCAGACAAAAGCTCTGAACTTTATTCTAAATGTGTCTGTTTCCCACTTTAACCTAAAACAACTAAAAGGAAAAAACAGAATATTCTAGAAATTCTTCAGATAAACTTTAATCTGAATGATTTACAGACCTGCTGTGAGCAGCAGAAAGATCAGTTAATTAGAATTCTGGTTAAACCTCTGAGATTAACCTGAATGTGCACTGTCCCCACATAGACTGTAAATAAAAGTGTCCATCAGAGGAGCTTTTGGTGCTTCATGTTTCAGGAGCGAGTCTCCTCGTTTTACAGCTTCAGATCAGAAACGTCCTCGTCGCCGCTGAGCCGGAGGGAAAAGCTGCGAGCGTGAAACCTGAAGTCGAGTCTTTCTGCACAAACTGACACAACATCACGACTCCAGCTGGCGCCTCTGGCTCCGCCCACTACTGAGCTCAACCCGCCCACCTCCCGATGACTCGGCGACCCTGTCCGTCTGCCTGTCGTAGGGGAAGTGGTCATTGCCATGGTGCTGAAGGAGCTTCCTGGTAAAAAGACATCCTCTGAAGGGAACCCCTCTTCGTCGTGACGACCGAGGTTGGCAGGACGACCACAGTTGTTTGTTACCCCTCGCAGCTCCACATTTAGTTCCCGCTCACAGCAAACAGGTCAAAGGTCAGAGCGTTTACTGCCCTGCTGAAACATTTTAGTATCCAGATGTTCATCTTTGTGCGTCACGGTCCCGCCGCCGCAGTCAGACTTCTCAGGTTTAGTCTCTGAGTAAACAAACGTCTGACAGTCTTATTCCCGTCTTCAGAGCACGCAGTTTTCAGTGTGATCACGTCACCGACCTTTGACCCTCCGCTCTGCTCCAGCTGCCGTTACTCTGCTCCGCTCAGAGAGAAACTCTGACTTCTTGGCATTTATCGCTGCCAGCTGCCGCACCTTCACACAGCCGCGGCGCTGCGATCCCCCACGCTGTCACCGGCTTTTTAACACAGCACCAAAGTCATTTAGCTCTGACCGCTCTCCTTTTTCCTCTTCGTCGACACTTTTACCGGACGCTCACTGTAACCCTAAGCCCACTGAAAAATGATCTGAATATCATTTATCAGCAACAAAAAGACAGAACATTCGTCGGTGTATTTGTTGTGTCAGATGAACTCTGAGGATGAGCTGAGGATGGATTAACATGCTGTGCAGGAAGCTGGGAAGATTCGTGACTGCTCACACAACTGGGAAAACCTGTCTGAGAGACTTTAGGCCACATCCCGCTGTGCTGTCAGAAACACGGAAATATATGGCGGATGGCGTTGATGTGTGCAGGAAGTGTGAGACCGATTCATCCCTGACGACAAGGGAACGCTCTGAAACAGCAACAGGAAACGCCTCCTTGGCCATTCTTCCTGCGATGGTAAATGGTAAATGGACTGGTTCTTATATAGCGCTTTTCTACTCTTCTGAGCACTCAAAGCGCTTTACACAACTTGTGCATTCACCCATTCATACCCACTCATACAAGCACTTCTAGACTCAAGTGCAAACTAATGTACATTCACACACATTCATACTCCGATGGACGCATCGGAGAGCAATTTGGGGTTAGTATCTTGCCCAAGGATATTTGGCATGCAGACTAGGGGAAGCCAGGAATCGAACCACCAACCTTCCGATCAGTAGATGACCTGCTCTACCGCCTGAGCTACAGCCACCCCCATGATGTGTTCAGGAAGTCCAGCATCCAGCGACGTTTAAAGCACAGGCTAAAATACATCTTTAAAGCATCGTTCTGTGTCATATCCAGAGCTTTTCCTCCACTTTTCCTGGTTCAGCTGATAAAACTCTGAAGCTGGTCAGAAAAACTAACTAGACTTATTGTCTCATGTTTTATCTCTGGATTATCCCTCCCATCTCATTCTGGATTTATGAACTCGGATCTGTTTCTTGATCCGTGCTGTTTCATATCCTTTTTTCCTTTGTTGGGTCTTTTATTCTGAAGTGATTTGTTCACAGTGAATCAGAGCGGTGCTGCTCGCCTCTTCACGAGATTAAACATGTGGCCACATGGCGCTGTGGATTAGGATTAGGAAGGCACATACACTCATCTGTGATCTGGCATCGGACTGGGAATTAACACTTCCCAGAATGCCTCAGAGCTGGCAGCCAGAGGAGCGGCCTGTTTGGCACATCTGTCCACCGGTGTTTCCAGACCAGCTGGCTCCTCTGGAGGTGTAACAGAGCCCGGTCAGAGCTGCTCGAGCGGTGCCGAAGGTTTGATGACCCAGCTGTGAAATCCCCACATGAATCCTGGTCGTCTGTGACACAGGCATGGGCACGTGCACCTTCCATCACATGGTTGGTGTTTTGGAGATGTCTGCGGGCTGTTTTCAGCCTCTCTTCCTGCTCCCGCCCCATCAGCTGCAGCTCGGATGAATGAGACATTTAATGGTGAAATCAGCGACAGCTGTGAACGTGAACAAATTTTAGAATTCATTTGTGTGTCTGAGTCGTGCTGCTGTGAGGAGGCTCCGCTAGGCACGAATGTGTGCAGATTACATGTTTGTGCCTCATTTAGACACATTCATTACCTTTGGACCAGTTATCTCATTATCCTTTCATAATGTGACAGGCTCGCTCTACCGTGCAGCTCCGGCTTCCTGTAATCACTGCAGGCCCCTAAAACCTGCTCCGCCTCCTCCGCTCCACCCTGTCACCCGACTGAGCCGTGCCGTCATTTTAAAAGTAGCCGGTGTAGCTTTCTGAAAACCTGCTTCATGTTTTAGCTTTATTTCACTGTCACAGCTCCTGACAGAGTGTAACCAGAGCTGATGGTGTCAGCTCCGGCTCACAAACGCGACCTCTGACCTCTGGATACGAAACCACCCAGAGACATGCAGAGTCCTATGTAGCAGCGAACTCGTCTCAGCGTCTTTAGTTATTATTAATCTCTGGCTCTCTTCCACAGCGTGTCTTTGTCCTGTCTTCCTTCTCTCACCCCAACCGGCAGACGGCCCCGCCCCTCCCTGAGCCTGGGTCAGCCGGAGGTCTCTTCCTGTTAAAAGGGAGTTTTTCCTTCCCTCTGTCGCCAAAGCGCTTGCTCATAAGTGGTCATATGATTGTTGGTTTTCTCTGCATTATTGTGGAGTCTTTACCTTACAGTATAAAGTGCCTTGGGGTGACTGTTGGTGCTATGGAAATAAACCTGTGGCTCCAGACCGACAGCTCAAAGTCGTCTCTTTGTGTCCGCTTGAACACAAGCAACAGATCTCCCTGTGAGGACAGCAGGTTAGGACTGTGCACATCAGCGATGTGCACATATACAAACAGATTATTTCAGATTAAAATGGCCATCAGCTCAGACTCAGTTACATGTTGTATTAAGAGCACAGAGGTGGAGCCCAGCTCGGGCCGAAGAACAGCACAACAGCAGGTAACCCGGGGTCTGAGCCGGACACCGGCGTTCATGGACGTCTGGTGCTGTGGGGCGTGGGGGGGGATACTGCGTCATGGAGTCTCCTCTGCGGTCTGGTCTAACCCGCTGTTTCTGCCCTCCAGCTGGTCGGGGAGCAGCAGGAGAGCCGGCCCCTACTGAGCCCCTCCATCGATGACTTCCTGTCGGAGAGCCGAAGCGACACCCCCTCTGCCCGACCGCTCACCTCCAACACAGCAGGTAGACTCCCGCTAATTATTGCCTCCTCCCGTCCTTCCCCTCCCCTCGTCTTCCACAGCTCAGCGGGGCTCCACCTCCTCCTCCTGCTTAGTGTGAGGTGGTTTTTTTTCAGTCCGAGGAGGAGGAGGAGAAACAAGGGGAAACATTATTGATCCATTTTCATTCCTGTTTTATTTCATTTCCCAAACGTGACTGAGCTGTGAGAAGAAACCTCCTCCTCCTCCTCCTCTAACCTCCCCTCGTTCCTTTCTGTTCTCCCAAATCTCTTTGTTCTCCTCTCTTTTCTTGTCCTCCTCTAACTTTCTGCCCTTGGTCGTCCTCCTTCCTCCTCTGCGAACCATCTGTCACCTCCGACTCAGCAGGTACACCGGCCATTAATTAGCACCTCTGACCTCCTCTGTCCTCCTGTCTGCTCCGTCCTCCTCCTCAGGCTCATTAAACTCAGGCTGCTGTGCTCCTTCTCTCTGCATTTACATAAAAACTGTCGACGTGTCAGGAGGAGGAGGAGGAGGAGCAGGAGGAGGCGGCGCGGCTGAAATTCTATCCGATCCGAGCCTGCGCTCCGGGCTGCAGGGAGACGCTCAGAGGTCACAGAATCACGTGTTCTGTTATTGATTATGGATCAATTCAAACTTTGATAGTCTGTGAGCGCGGTGATAAGAACACGTCTGAGCGCTGCTGTAACCCTCCTCTAACACCTCCAACCCTGCTGGAAGGCGTTTGGCTGGCTGGTTATACTCACTGATAAGGGTGCGTAGACACGGACGCCTCCTTCAGCTCGTCTGTGGGGATGCCGTGATGAACGAATTCTGCAAGTCGGGCGGAGCGTCTCAGTCCCAGCTGGACGTGCGTGTAGGAGACGCCCTGTCAGGTGTGGGAGGAGCCGCGGTGGCTCTAACCAAGCTTGTCGGCCTGACTCCGAGGCTGAGCCGAGGCAATAAATCAGTTTCTCCAGATCTGTGTTAAATAACCTCGAAACTCTTTGATGCTGTGAGTACTCAGAGAACTCAGAGTCAAGACAGAGCACTTATCTTCTGACTTTAGCTCACTGAGTTAAATATTGTTATTATCTGTTATTCACACCGATCCCAAAATGAAGGTCAGGTTTGTAGCTCAGATCTGGATGTTCTGGCTGACTGAAGTCAGACTTGTAGCTGACCGCTCTCACAGACACACTGAACTGTTACCTGTTGGGGTAACGAGTCCACTTGTCCTGCTGTCTGCAGTTCTGTCCACAGCTCTGGATCTGGTGGACCTCAGCGAGCTGGGGGAGAGCAGCGGGGGGAGCAACAAGGAGCAGAGGAGGAGCCCTCTGAGGAGGAAGGGCAGCTCGAAGAGTCCGCGACGCCGTGTCAAACCCGAGGAGACGGAGCTGATCCAGGTGCAGGTGGAACACCTGCCCGCTAGTCCCAGAACACCTGAGAGGATCTCCCTGGACTCAGGTGAGTCTCAGGGAGCAGCCCAAACCCGTCGTCATCATCATCAGTTTTTATCATGTTAGAGTGAGGAGACGAGCGGCTGAGTCTCATGGATTTAAAAGGCGAGACAAGGGCAGTGACCAGGGTCTGTGTTCAGTTCTCAGGTGATCCGCTCACCTTGATCAGCAGGTGAGGCAGCAGACCTCCTTCAGCCTTCATGGAGGAAGTTTGACCAACTCGCCTTTGCTGAAGCACTTTAACACAGTCACATGACCAAAGACGGTTTCAATCACTCAACCAGAGCTTCACTGAGAACTCTGAATTTGATCCCTGTGTAGAGGAGAGAGAGGGCGAGCCGGTGGATCCTCAGCCAGAGCAGCTCTCAGGTCATGTCCCATTTTTATGGATGATTCTGCTACGTTTGTGCGTCTTCTAGAGACGCCCCGTGAGAAAAGCCGATTACAACATGTAGTCAGATTTATTACTGAAAGTGCACGCCGTCATCCACAGCTGCAGCAACATCTGGCTCAGAGACACTCAGCTCAAACCTGCAGGTCAGCCTGAGAGCAGGAAGTGAAGGAGGAGGTGTGAAAGATGGGACTGAAAACGTCACCAGCTCCAGAAAAGTGTCACGTTTGACTTTTACAGGCGTTATCGTAAATTCATTGTCGTAATTAAGCACGAACATGAAATGATGCGGATACATGTGGATTGTTCCAGCATGTGTGAGCCGCTGCTCACAGCCTCCTGAGGACTGAACACAGACCGTCTCTTCACGCTGGAGCTGTCAAACCTCAAAGGTAGCTTACAGCATGAGCCTTTCTTTGCCCTCAGGGCTCCCGTTTTTAATCGTGAAGGGTTCATCTGTGGAGCCTGAACCTGTTCCTGAGAGTGGGGCAGATTTTCTGTTTTAATTTGTCATTAATGAATAAATCAACTAAAAGTGTGCGTCTGTGCTGCCCCACGAGTGAAATCCCCCCACGTCTGCTATAAACCCATCTATAAATGCACTCAGGCCTTCATCACTTTGGTTTTCACTGCTTCATTTCATTAAAGCTTTAAACTCACCGAGTCGTGACGAACAGGATCTTAAATCGCAGCTTTTACTGTGATGAGTGTCCGACTTCCTGTTTACCTCAACACCCAGCTGCACTTCCCATTTTGTGTTTTTACTGGCTGAAGCTTACTCGTCTCATCTTCATTACTAATAAACACACACACCAGTAATAATAATTGGACCTCAGGTATGTTGTTGTGCTTGCAGTCAGCCTGTCATCTCCTCTGGAGAAATGGGAGGAGGTGAACCTGGACGTGGAAGACAGCGGGCGCAGGAGGAGATACGAGAAGAGATGCACCTCCCATCACTCGTCCAGTGAACTGCTGTGGTAACGTAACAGGCTCAGCTCGTCTCTTTAGCTATGCATGACCCCAGCTCAGAATGACCTCACACTGGGCTCATCCTCTGTCTGAAACTCACAGTTTTAGCTCCGCCCACTTTGAACCAGCTTCCTGCACGAACAGAACGTCTGAGTTTCTATACTTGGGATCACCATAAAAGGGTATCTGTACTCTCTGACATCATACAGGTCCAAGAGTAGGAAGGTGGAGGCGGAGCTTCTGGCTCACCTGAAGACACTGACAGAAAATTAGGAAGAGCACGTTCCCTTTAACACTGTGCTGTTCTCCTTCAGGTCTGCAGAGTTTAAAACCGACCCACTGACCAAGAACAGCTTCAACATCCACAGCTTCGACGACCTCGACTTCATTTCTTCAACACAGGTCAGCCACTGCTCACGCTGCAAATACTACTGCAAATACTTCAGTACTCCATCTGCTCCCGAACACAGTGCAGTTTTTTATCCAGAGTCAAAATCAAAGCTGTTAAATGCACACCTGTGTGCGGGTATTGCCCTGGAGACCCTGATGGTGGGTTTGGCTGCTGCAGCTCAGCCTCATGCCCACCTCATCGTGACCTTTGAACCACGGCAGCCTACACGATGTTACCGAGTGCTCTAAATGAGGGGTGAGTTCCAAAAGTGACTGAGATCAAGCCCAGATGTGTCTGCCATCTGTAGTGACAGTGTGCAGTTTAGGGAGCCTGGGAGAAAGGAGTGCAGACAGCTGGAGGTTATCCGAGGAGTTTCAAATGCAGCTATGACTTTGTTCCAGTCACTTAGTTTGTTTTCCTTCACACTGACCTGCTGCTGGCTGACCTTCCTCTGTGTGTGCGTGTGTGTGCGCGTGCGTGTGTGTGCGTGTTTGCTTTCAGGACTGCGGGGCGTCCCGGCAGCGCAGACGGACTCGCTCTCTGCTGGTCAGGAACGAGTCTCTGGAGGACGAGTTTGTCCGGGCGAAAGCTGCTGTGGAGGTAAGAACATGCTGACACACGGGCGTCCTCGTCACACTGACGTCATCAATGAAGTCTCCTCGCTCTCCCGTTTCCTCACTCTCTCGTCTCCTCGCTCTCCCGTTTCCTCACTCTCTCGTCTCCTCGTTCTCCCATCTCCTTGCTCGGCGTCTCCTCGCTCTCCCGTCTCCTTGCTCGGCGTCTCCTCGTTCTCCCGTCTCCTTGCTCGGCGTCTCCTCGCTCTCCCGTCTCCTGGCTCAGCGTCTCCTCACTCTCCCGTCTCCTCCCTCAGCGTCTCCTCGTTCTCCCATCTCCTGGCTCAGCGTCTCCTCGCTCTCCCGTCTCCTTGCTCGGCGTCTCCTCGCTCTCCCGTCTCCTTGCTCGGCGTCTCCTCGTTCTCCCATCTCCTGGCTCAGCGTCTCCTCGCTCTCCCGTCTCCTGGCTCAGCGTCTCCTCACTCTCCCGTCTCCTCCCTCAGCGTCTCCTCGCTCTCCCATCTCCTCGCTCGGCATCTCCTCCTGCATGCTCCCCTGTGACATACTGACAGGAAGAAACTCTTGTCTTCATGTTCGTCTTGCAGCTCAGAGTCAGCTGATGCTAAGAAACAGATGGCGTGTACTTCCTGTCACCTGAGCGTCTGCAGGTGTTCTCAGATCAGTTTTGCTGTGAGCTCTCTCAGACTCACCTGCAGCTTCATCAGTGTTTCAGAGTTGTGTTTCATTAGAGGTCAAGCATGAGGATGATGATGATTTATTGTTTTATTAACATTTGATGTCACTGACCCGGAGTCTGACAGACTGTCAGCGTGAAAACCTGCACGTGAAGGTGAAAGCGTGAATCTTCTTCGCCCGTCCTGAGAGCAGCCCGGCTGGTGTCCTCCTGCAGGACGCTCTGCCTGCTGCGCTGCCTCCTCTCTGAAGCTGACTGGCTCTGACAGCACTGATGTTCGTGGCGGCTCGAGATGCTCTGGTCCAATAAACAGCTCAGAGATGCGCCGCTTTCATATTCGTGGCAGACGAGTGTTTAATGATGGACGCCGTCCTGATCCAGTATTTATACGGCGCTGCTGGAACGCCAGGCCTGCGGAGAATCAGCTTTTAGTTCAGTTCGTTTCTGTGTTTTTGTCTCTTTACGTTATCACACTCGTGGTTTTTGAAATCAGGCAGCTCTGTTTCTTTCAGTCTCAAGGCGAGCTGAAGTTACAGGATTAAACAGCATACATTTAAACCGTGACCTTTGACCTATGCATAAATCCCACTGCTGCCCTGCACACATTACTGTTCCCTGCCATACGGCAGAGTGCAGGAAACAACACACAGGATATTTATTTTGATTTTAAAGACGTTTGGCAGCACTTACCAGGTCCCCGCTCTGCTGCGAGTCCTCATGTCTGAGTGAAAAACTAGTTCATGCATTTATTACTTCCAGGCTGGACTACTGTAATTCATTATTATCAGGATGTCCTAAAAACTCCCTGAAAAGCCTTCAGTTAATCCAAAATGCTGCAGCAAGAGTACTGACAGGGACTAGAAAGAGAGAGCATATTTCTCCTGTGTTGGCTTCCCTTCATTGGCTTCCTGTTAAATCCAGAATTCAAAATCCTGCTCCTCACGTACAAGGTGAGGCAAACCGTCCTGACCGAGTATCTGTGGGTTTAGATGGCAAAGCTGTGGGTTTACTGCGTCATCTGCGTTCCTGCCATCACAAACTGTGAGGCCACAGATATGAGCAGCAGAGAGGAGCGTCCTCTGCGGGTGGCGCGGCTCCTCGGTCAGTTGGAGTAGAGCTCCTGCTGCTCCTCCACATTGAAAGGAGTCAGCTGCTTCAAATCCTAAAAGAGAACGGAGGTGGGCGAGGAGAAGGTCTGAGCCTCTGTGCTCTGTGTGAGCGAGGCGTGGGTACGCCGTGGCGGTCTGAGTCGTTTACCTTTCAGCGTCTGTCTGTCTGCTTCCTGTCTGACAGTCGGACACAGAGTTCTGGGACAAGATGCAGGCGGAGTGGGAGGAGCTCGCTCGGAGGAACTGGCTGGAGGACTCCGAGGACCAGCGGCCGATCCCGCCCACCGTCTCACCTGCAGAGAAGGTGAGCTCAGAACAAGCCTCCAGATAGAAACAGCACTCACACGCACACACAGTCCTGTTTTCATATCTTAGTGAGGACATCTCATTCACATAATGCTTTCTCTAGCTGCATACCCTAACCCGGAGCCTAACCATAACCATAACCTAACTGTAACCCTGACACTAAAACCACATTTTGACCCTCAAAAATGTCTTCAAACTTGTGGGGACGGACATTTCGTCCCCATAAGGGCTGTTGGTCCCCAAAGGTATAGTAACATGCCAATTTATGGTCCCCACAAAGATGTAAACATGGTATACGCACACAAAAGGGAAAAATCCCAGAATTCCAGAAAGCACTGAGTGAAAGTTGGATTTACACAAACCAACGAGAATATTTGAGACGAATCAGACGAATGAGCTTGAGCTGTCAGCGTTTCCACAGCAGCTCAGTGAAGAATGCAGACGTGCGCGTGACGACTTCACATTTCAGATTTTTCCAATTTTATTTTGAGCAGTTAGCGCTGCAGCGCGATGCTAACACCGTAGATCAAGTCTGTGACACCGGAGGTGACCTGAGGGGGGACGAGCAAAAAGGCAGCAGACGTCTGCGACGTGTTCACGTGTGTGAGCAGATGTTTGGTAGCGTGTCAGCGTCACTTCCACGGCGCCGTGATGTAACACCTGAGCAGAGGAGGGATTAGAGCGGAATTACCGAGGCGCCCTAAGCTGATCTGAAGCCAGCTGCAGATTAAAGCTGCCAAACATCCAGCGCAGCAGTAATCTGACATTATTAATGACTGCCCCAGTGCATGCTGGGAAAATGTTTTCAATAAAAAGATGGGTAGGAAGGTGAAATGTCAGTGCACACGTGTTAACACGCAGAGAGGCGGAGGCAGGAAAGGGTGGAGGCCCGTGAAGTATTACAGAAATGTTTATTAGTAATTATTCATAAATCACCTGTTAAAACGTTACCGCAGAGTTCACTGTGTGTGTGTGTGTGTGTGTGTGTGTGTGTGTGTGTGTGTGCGCGCGCATGCTGCAGGGTTACTATTTCAACACCAACAACCCATACAGAGACTGGCCCAACGCCTTCGCCGAGGCTCAGGAGAAAGCTCGGGAGGGAGACCTGAACACTGCCGTGCTGCTGCTGGAGGCCGCCATCCTGCAGGACCCGCAGGACTCAGAGGTGACATGACACGCCCAGCTGTTAATAACCTCAGTGTGTCCGGTCTGCAACAGCAAGCCATCGATGAATGATGGTTCAGGCATGTCTGTTTGTCCAGGAAAACCTGGAATTATCAGCCAGCCGGGAAGAGAGTTTGTTCTTATGTGTCCTGGAATCAGGAAATAAACCTTCTGTTAGCACTAGCTGGTTAGGTCTGCATGCAGATGTTATGATGGGAGTCTCATCCTGTCCTCTCAGAGTCAATGGCTGATCACGGCTTGTTTTATTTGGGCATGAGAGAGCAGTGGCGTAGACACAATGAAGACGATGAAGGTCAAACCGAGGATCGTTTAAAATCCACAGTGTTGTTGCTGACCGCCTCCATCCCTTTATGACCTCAGTGTACCATCTTCTGATGTCACAGAGGATCTCAGATTCATTCTTTTATTTATGTAGAGCCAAATCCTAACAGTCTGCTCAAGGCTCTTTATGTTAATCCAGAGAAACCCCAACAATCAGACCACCCCCTGTGAGCCAGCGCTTTGGCAACAGTTTTTAACAGGAAGAAACCTTCGGCATGACCAGTTGGAGTTGAGATGAAAATTGTCATGTGACATATGAAACGTTGTGCTGGCCAGTTCTGTTTGTACCACCAAGCCGAGGTTGGTGACGCTTGCTCGTGGCCTGCAGTCTGCTACGCCCACATTTCTCTGCATCAGGAAGTGCTCTGAGGGGTGGAGGAGAAAGGGGCGGAGAAGTCTGTGCCAGCAAAGAGAAAAATTAGGAGAATTTCAGATACAGATTACAGTTGATCTAAAAACAGAAACTAACAGAAACTAACCTCCACCCTAACTCCTTAGTCCAGGTGAGAAAAGACCAGTGAGGCAGAGGTTTGTGGCGAGACCCAGCGGTCCCACAGAAGGCGGGGCCTAAACGTGCTGACCGGAGCTCCGTGGCGTTTAGACGCCCAACCAAGAGGTCGTTTCTGCTCGGTCAGAATCGGTGAGTTTTCACGTTTCTCTTCTTCTTCACGTGTTTTCAGGCGTGGCAGCTTCTGGGGATGACTCAGGCTGAGAACGAGAACGAGCAGGCCGCCATCGTGTCGCTGCAGAGGTCAGTCGCCTTCATGCTGGAGAGCTCTGCTTGATATTTAACCCTGACATGCTAACTGTTAGCTGCAGCTAACCTGCTCTACCTGCTGCAGGTGCCTGGAGCTCCGCCCCAACAACTTGCCGGCCCTCATGGCGCTCGCCGTCAGCTTCACCAACAGCGGCATGCAGCGGGAGGCCGGCGACGTGCTGCGCCGCTGGATCTGTCACAACCCGCGATATAAACACCTGGTCCAGGACAGCAGGAGTCCGCTACGGGGCTCCCCGGCCATGCCACGCAGGGGCCCCCACACCTCCACACCTGCCAGGTATGAAGTTCAGTCAGCAGGTTCTTCTAAAGCTCCAAATCCTCTGTGATTGGATGGTACCAAGCTGTGTGTTTGTCGGTGTGGGTGTGTGTCTGTGTGCAGGTGCGAGCTGCAGGACGTGCTGCTCCTCTTCCAGGAGGCGGCTCTGCTGAATCTGGACTGTGTGGATCCCGACCTGCAGACCGGGCTGGGAGTCCTCTTCAACCTGAGCTCAGACTTCGACAAGGCGGTGGAAGCTTTCAGTGCAGCGCTGTCTGTCAGGCCGCAGGTAACACACACACACACGGACACACACACATGAACATGGTGGCGCTTCAGTCCTTTCATATGCGCAGTGATGATGTCATGATGATGTCAGACTTGGTGTTTCTTTCTGCAGGACTACCTGCTGTGGAACCGTCTGGGAGCCACACTCGCCAACGGAAACCGCAGCGAGGAGGCGGTGGAGGCGTACACCAGAGCTCTGGAGCTGCAGCCAGGATTCATCCGCTCGCGGTACAACCTGGGAATCAGCTGCATCAACCTGGGAGCCCACAGGTAACCCCGGTACTGACCTCTGACCTCACACAGACCAGTCTTACTGCGGCGGTGTAGTTGTATAACCCCGGTCCTGGTCCTGCAGGGAGGCGGTCAGTAACTTCCTCACGGCGCTGAACCAGCAGAGGCGGAGTCAGCGCTGCAGCCAGCAGCAGATGTCGGCTAACATCTGGGCCGCCTTGCGGATCGCCATCTCCATGATGGACCGCCCCGAGCTGTTCCAGGCCGCCAACATGGGCGACCTGGACCTGCTGATGAGGGCCTTCGACATGAGCGACGTCTGACGGCGAGTCCTGGGAAGGCGGAGCCTTGCTCCCAGAGTCACGGGAGCTCGGTTGGACGGCCGGGTTGAAACCAGACAGAGGGGGAACGGCGCAGCCCTTTAGCTTCCTGTTTGTAGCTCTGCAGTCTCAGCGCCGCGCCGTCTGCAGGTCTGAACACGAACAGGTCGATCATCTTATCACCTTTAACGTGAAGATTGAATTCAGCTCCTCCTCTTCCTCCTTGTCACCTGCGCTCACCTGCTGCTGATTTTCCTCTGGTCATCGGTCACTTCCTGACAGTCGACTTTAAACGTGATGTCGTGAGGGATGAAGAGGAGGAAGAAGGTCTGGACCCCACGCCCTGACTGTCAGAGCAGCTTTGCATGATTCACAGCTCAAAATAATCCTTCTTTATCTGACACAAACTTTCTTTTCATTGGCTGTCCCTCATAAAAAGAAAGTTTGAACATCAGGTGGGCGGAGCTTATATAATCGTCCTCCTACATGCACCATAGACGTAGCCACCGTGAGCACCTTCATGGTGTTTTGAAAGTGGGTGTCTCTGATGCACTCATGGAAGCCCCGCCTCCATCCTCCACCACAACCTCCTTCTCTGTCTTCTTCCTCTGTCAGCTGCTCTCCACAGTGGATCATCTTCTATCCCAGCATCCTCTAACCCTCTCCACTACGTCCATGAACCTCCTCAGAGCTCTTTCTCTTCTCTTCCTGCCTGAAGCTCCACCTACCCGCTTCTGCACATGCTCAGACCATCTGAGCCTCTCAGACTGAGCCATTTCTCGGATGGACTCATGTCTGATCCTGTCCATTCTGCTCACTCCCAGTGAACATCTGAACATCCCAGCAGGTTTCACTACCATCTTTAAACCTTCTTCTTCTTCTGTCACCTGGCTCCGCGCGCTCTGCCCCTCTGCACTCTGTGCTCGGTCTCCTGCTTTGTATTAATGGGACCAGAATTTAGAAAATAAACTTTGTGTTTAATTGAATCAGACGTGAAACCAGCGACTCATCAGGAAAGACTTCCCTGCGCTCATTTTCGTGTCGACTTGTATACAGTCGGACACCGGAGTCGCCCCTGCTGGACACCCTGTTGTGTCCAAACCCCAGAATCTCTTCAGTGGTCGTTCTCACCTCTGCAGCTTTTCTATCGGCTCTGCTCACGTGCAGCATGTCTTTCAGCTCAGGTTTTAAAATCTCACGGTGTCCGTGGACATGAAGCTTAGCATCGGGTCCTTTCCTAACGAGTAATCCAAACCACGGAGCTGCAGGAGTGAGGAGAAGCAGAACACGCCCACTTTAAGGCTTTTTCCTCCCATGTTTTTTCACCTTGATACTTTTAACCCTTTAAAGCCATAAAACAGCAGCAGGAGTCTGTTAGCAAAGAACCAGGCTGCAAAAAAGTCTCCACCTCTGCTCTGAAAAGGCAGAAACTCACCTCTGTGTGTCGCCTCCTGCAGGCAACAGCTGGTACTGCAGCAGCATTTATTTAAATCAAACCAAGAGGCCACCTTCACACCTGAGATCAAGCCACAGCAGGTGTGGTGCTAAAGATGAATAACAGGATTCATAACTCAGAATTCTAACGTTAACGAGGCCTCACAGTAAGTTTTCCAAGTGGTGATGATGAAGCAGCTGTATCAGGGCTAGCGCCACCTGCAGGAAGTCTTCAGACATGTATCGTGTTCCAAGTTTTTCAGAAGGAAAAAATTGGAACAGATCTTTTTAAACAACAGATATTTATCTGTTGTTTAAAAAGATTTAATTTGCTTTGGCAGTTGAAATTGCAAGTTACAGCGCTGGACCCCTGTGTGACACAGCCGTCTGTCTTCACACAAAGGATGACTCTCACCGGGCCATACAGCTCCTTCCAGAACCAACGTGGCAGTCTGCTGTATCACTACGAATCCCCCCGTCCGCTTATGTGGACGGGGGGATTAGTGGGTGGCTGTGGCTCAGGTGGTAGAGCAGATCAGCTACTGATTGGAAGGTTGGTGGTTCGATTCCTGGCTCCCCCAGTCTGCATGCCAAATATCCTTGGGCAAGATACTAACCCCAAATTGCCCTCCGATGCGTTCATCGGAGTGTGAATGTGTGTGAATGTTTATTAGTTGCACTTGACCTTAGAAGTGCTTGTATGAGTGGGTGTGAATGGGTGAGTGAGGCATGTTGTATACAGCGCTTTGAGTACTCCGGGAGAGTAGAAAAGCGCTATATAAGAATCAGTCCATTTACCATTTACCATTTCGTCCCCAACACGACTGCAGACCTACCGATGGTTCCAACACCATCATTAAGTTTGCAGATGACACCACGGTGATTGG
>VUQG01045479.1:6973-30464 GCA_015106755.1 Etia nguti | reverse complement strand
CCTGACGACCCTTGAGCTGATGCCATCTGGACCCACTGCCTTCTTGGCTTTAATCCTCCTCAGTTCCCTCCTAACCTGGGTGGTTGTGAGAGACAGGCTGGAGCTTTGTGTTGAGTGTGTATTGGATGCTGTTGTTGGGGGTGGGGAGGAGTGAGCAGGATAAGTAGAGGAGGTGTGAAGCGTCTGAGGTGTCAGAGGTGGAACAGCAGCAGTGGGGGTGGGTGAGTCTGCAGCCGATGTTGAAGACTGTCTCATGGATGAATCAAATCTGTTGAAGAAATGATTCATTTCATTTGCCCACCTCACATCCCTCCCGGCCAGAGAGTTCTGATGTTTGTGGCCCGAGATGGTTCTGAGGCCTCTCCAGACTTCGCCAACGTTGTTTTCCTGAAGTTGGTTCTCCATCTTCTTATTTGAACAACATGCAGCACACTAGTGCCAAAGGTATTCGCTCAGCTTTCCCACGAAGATGAACTTGACTAAAATCCCATTCTTAATGTCGGCCAACCCTTTGCAGCTATGACAGCTCCAACTCTTTTCCGGAAGGCTTTCCAGAAAGTTTAAGAATGACCAATCTTCTAGAAGTGCATTTATGAGATCAGATACTGATGTTGACAGAGAAGGCCTGGTTCGCAGTCTCTGCTCTGATCGATCATAAAGGTGTTTTTTTGTGTTGAGGTCAGGACTCTGTGCAGGCCAGACAAGTTCTTGAGGGCAGGAAGGGACCATCCCCAAACTGTTTGCACAAAGTTGGGAGCATGAAATTGTACAAGATTTCTTGGTAGCTGAAGTATTAACAGTTCCTTTAACTGGAACTAATGGGCAGAGCAAAACTCCTGAAAAACAAGCCCACACCATAAACCCCCTCCAACAAACTTTACACAGATTTTCCATTGCCCTTCCATTTATTTGGGCTCAGGACAAAACTTAACATTTCCCGTAACCCTTTTAAATTAAAAGCCTTAGCATTTCTTCCTAACACAACTTTGCACGGGTACAACAAACACTGGAGAGGACTGTTCCTTTAGCTTGCAGATTGCAGGCAGCCCTTATTTGGTCACATTGTCCACAGAGACTTCTAAATCCTCCACTGGTTTTCATTTAAGGATACACAGTGATTTCCAACTGTGTCACAATAAGCTGAGTCAGTGTAAGGTTCTTATTTTTTCAACTTACTTGCATTTTGCAGCCAGTGTACTTGGGGAAAGTAGGCCAGTACAATGATCTATTAGTTCTTTTGGGCCATTTGGGCCACAGTTTGTTTATGACTGATGAAAGCAACTTAATAAAATCCTGTAGAGAACTCAAACTGTTGCTAACACCCCCCCCACCCCCCCCAAAAAAACGGGTAATTTAACTGACGAGTATGACAAAAACAAGATTTCAGTCATTATGGGAGAGACGAGATTCATCTGAGCTCTGAAAATACAACAGTGCTGTAAACTACTGAATGACTTCATGTAAACACGACCAACAACTGAAATTACTCACGACCGCCTGCCGAGCTGCTCTTTTCTTCTGAGCTCCACACTGACACAAGAAGCAGCTCGATTCTGACGCGTTTTGAAAGTGAGAAAATGAGCAAGTGATTTTCCCAGCAGGGGTGCGGTGAACGACGCGTAGGTTCAACCAAACAGTGGCATAAAAAAAAAAAAAAAAATGCAGCCTGTCTGCATTTACGAGTCCATTATTGGAACATGTGACTCACAGCTCTGCAAACTTTAAGAAATATTCCACTTTCTGTTGTTTGTTAATAGGGAGCTAAAATTTCTTTTTATATACAGTGCATAAACCGAGGGGCTGCATTGAGGTCTGGTGTGGGATAGACAAGGATTATTTTGAATTGTGCATAACTACTCTGATAAAGTCATAAGGTGCGGTACTGCGATTTATCCTCTTTGTGGCTTTGAATATCATTTGCCTGAAAATGGTAAATTAATCTGTGCCTGTAAAAGGTGACCTTTAAAAAACAATGACACCTTATTATGTTACTTACACACACATATATATATATATATATATATATATATATATATATATATATATTGAGAGAGAGAGAGAGAGAGAGAGAGAGTTGTCATCTCTCATTTAGGTGTTTCTATTTCAGTAACTTTCAGTTTTATGTTGACTGTCATTTGTCTCTAATGTGTTTAAGTGTGTTGTCCTTGATTAGTTTTGGCTGTTCCTTGTTTCCCAGGTGTTTCCACTCCTCTGATTGGTCCTTATCATTTCTCTGAGTCTTTACAGTCTCCTTGGTGTTTGTTCTTAGAACTTTGGCATCTCATCTAATAAAAGGTTGATTTTAAAGATTACAAAAAAGTTTATTTGTCATCGTGGAGCACTTTGTGTTGACTGATGAGGGGGAAAAATGAGCTGAATCAATTTTCAGAGGAGCCTGAAACACTGAAAGAGATCTGAAACCTTTCTCAAGTCATTGTCATTAACATACACAACTCTGAAATTCACAGGAGGGGAAATAGGCCTCACGTGCTAAATGTTTCATTACGTTTGGTGACTTAAATGAAGAAGCAAGATGTGATCTGAATACTCTCAGTTGAGTGCCACTTAACTCCATCAGAATTAGATTAAACACTGTCATGTTATTGTCTACTAATGATTCCTCTCCCTTTGAAAAATCTAATTTGACTTGGCACTATAATAATTTGTGCCAAGGACTGTGTTCATATATCCAGAAGCCATAATCTTGTATAATAGCTTCATATTCACAAACTACTGTTTCTATTTGGGTCTCCATCTGAATTTTCACTTAATGTGATTGGCTGATTTTTTTTTTTTTTTTTGATGTCCATAAACCTTCAGCACAATGGTGATGGGCCAGATGAGTCTTTAATGACCAATTTACTCATTTTACTCTTCATCTCATCCAAATCTTGGCTGACGTTGGAGCAGAAGATGAAGGGAAATTAGGAAAGAAAGCTGGCAGAATTAAACAAAGTTACAAAGGCTAATTGGAAGACCATTTATCGAATGACATGGGACATTATAAATTAGTATACTCTTTCAAATACAGCAGATATCAACCTTTGATTTCACAACTGCGGAAGACGAGATAAAATTACCAGTGTTGGGCTCATTTGGGGGAGAGATTTATTTACTTTTGAATGTTGTCTGAGTTGATCTGTCATCTTTTTTTTGTCTGCTTATCTGCTGTCTCTCTCTTTATAATCTCACTTTATCCTCCCTTTCAAACACCTCAGATATAATATGTGAACAGCACCGTAAAGGAGAATATGTGAACGCTTTGTCATTCTCTGTTTTGCCCAGTTCTTCTTTATTCTTACTTTTCTTAAAAATTAGTCTTTTCAAATAATAATCAAAAAGGATATTAGTTACCCCGAGCTCTACAGTAAATTAGGGTGTGATTTCCTGAGCTACTTTATTTTTCAATGGGTATTAGTTAGCCAATGAAATTCCATGAACTTAAACTGCTGTCACGAATACACATTTTCATTCTCGGGGGAACAATGCTGTGCCCCAGTGTCTAAACAGTGTGTGATTCTTTTTTTTGGTTATTCCTTTGAATGTGCTTTTTTGATAGTTTTGAGTTGTTTACTGTCTTATTCATAAGTGTATCTGTGAATGTCAACAGTAAAGCCTTCACTTTTAATTCCTCCTTTCAGTGGGACAAAGGTGGTTCATACTGTTGCTGTAAAATATGCTGGCTGTCATCATGTTTATCCAGGGCTGGACTGCCAACACTAATATGGGAATTATGCCACTTTTCTGCCCATCACAGTCTCAGTTAATTATTTCATATCAAATTCCACCAGACTTTTAAGAACACATTTCTCCAAAAACCATCACGGAGCGTGAGAACAAAACCGAAGTGGGGAGAAAAAACATACGTTCGATAAAAGCAAACAACGGCTCTCTGAAGATGCTTTAAATCTAACAATGAGGAAGAAAAAAAAAGTTCTCATGTGTGCTGGAGCATCATCATGAATGGAACAATAAAATCGAAGTGGACCGGAATAGTTATTAAAAGTCAAGAGATACTGATCATGGGGTAATTTTTCAGACAAGACTGTTAGATCAAACATGATAAATATCTAGACAAGGATAGATGACACTGTGTACACAAAGACCTGCACACACCTCTGCACTCCATCAGCCTCTCCCTCCCCATCTGTTAAGTAATTGGAGGTATAAAAGCATTATTTAACACAGTGTGACGCCCGTCTGCCACTGAGCTCCTCCGCTCTATTGACTCAACTCAGGAAGTTTCAGTTTATGTTCCATTAATGCTTCAGCAAAGTAAACAAAGAATTATTGTAAACACAGACTCCCACTGATGTTGAATTTAAATGTAAAACAAAATGTTTAAAGGCAGACTTTTAACATTATTAAATCATTAGCAAAATAATAACCGAGACCTACAGCATGGACAGAAATGTCCATTACTAAAGCCCCATTCAAGCAGACCCGGAGAACCCCTGGCAACCAACAGTAACCCAGTCACCAGAGAAAAGTGTGTTATTTCCTGACAGGTTGGTGAGTGGTGGAAGTCAATATATTCCATGGAAATTATGCATCTACTAGTGACCAAAGCTACTTCTTTGCAACTGACTTTACATGGTTAACAGGTAGCAACAGCTTGCTAACTGGTCAAGGAATAGACATTTTTCTCTCACCGTGGATTTCGTCCCACAGGCCAAAGACATTCATGTTAGATTAAATGGTGTTTCTACACTGGCCATTGATATGAATGAATGAGAAAGTGTGGATTTGAGAGGTCAGTAAGACTAAAAATCCAAGTCTTTTAGTATTACTGGATAGCTATTTTTAAAAAATATATTTATATATTTATATATATAAAACATGTTTATCACATTATCTACAAGCTTTTTTTGTCAATTTCTGTGTATGAAAGTATGAAGACTTTGTGTCTAATTGTGATTTATATTCAGGAATGGGCATTCTCTGGCATTATTAATTTCATTGCTCAGTTCATCTGCAAAACATCATATTACACAAAGCATTTATACCATGTCACTGGCAATAAGAACAAAAACACTAGAGAGATGACTTGCAGGGAGTTGGTATGCATTCGGCGTAAAACAAGAAAAATATCAAGAAAGATGGGCCGACAAATATTTATTTGCCCCCTGTGGATCCAACCTTCCATTCAATGAAACTCATCCATTGGGAGTTCCCCCAGGAAAAGGAAATATTGAGCAGCAATGTACATCGCTTTGTGAGCAGCAAATCAACTTCTTCATCTGAGCCCGTAACTCGGATGTCTTTATGGATCTCAGTGGACCGAATAATAAATAAATAAATCTTCAGATGCAAGAAAAAAGGCATAACGCACTTATGTAGAAATCTGTGATAAACTGACCATTGTCTCCTGTAATCCATGATATCAGAAAACATGCTACTTTTTCAGTCATTAATTTTGAATCTTTTTAAATAAAATATAATGATAATTTTGCAAATCATGGTCCACATTGTGGTCAAAAACGCGAATAAATGCCATAGATTTCCAGCTGACGCATAATTCAAACATCACTGTTTGACTGGCAGGTAGTTGAGACTGTAATTGTGCCTATTAGCTTTAATTGCCCCCCTGTTCTCTTCGTGACTAAAGAGGGAGTAAAGGTGGGGTGTGTGCATGTGTGCATTCGGGGGGTGCATAGTGGCAGTATTAAAGAGAACCAGCTGCGTGTCTCTGCTAGAACATCTGTATCATAAGGTGATGAGAAAGGAACTCACTGTGCTGGGGGTAATTAGAAAGATTTACAAGTGGTGTTCAGAGGGCTGCCTGCCGGGTGGTGTGTGTGCTTGTGAGCAGGTGTTGTATGAGGCGTGCTGGCAGCATCATTTAACACTGACTCCATCCCACTGAATTTCTTTGATTTTGGCCAGAGCAACAAGAGGAAACATCAGAAACAAAAACATGAAAAACTGATAATTAATAAAGTAATTTTGTTTTTGAGGATTGCGTGACTGTATACTGAAGATGGATGGTGGCTGATCCATCATGGCTTCACCAGCTGATTAATGAAGTCCTATTCTGAAGCCTTGAGTTTTGCATTTTGGCCACCACCACGTTGGTGTGTTGGAAGAAGAAATGTCCATATTTTGACATGATGGTGGACTACAGAGTTAACAATAACCAGCTGCATCACACAGATACACAGATGTCTGCTAGTTAGTTAGGGCTAGTTAACAGACTCTATACCTCTATGAAGGGAGAAATTAACTATAGAGACAAAAAACAGCCTATAAAACATGTTTTACTGCAATAAAGTTTCCATAAAGGAGACTATAAAGACCCGACCCTTCTTCAAGTGGTTATTTGAGGAAGTGCAACTTTTGGCACTTCTTATTGGCCCATTTATGCTCACCAGGCAAACTGTGCCAGATGAAAAAAGTGACATCATATACAGAGGGAGATGTTGCAACAATCTGAAAAGATGAGACTTTCTAGAAAAAGACTGTGTACTTTTTTCTCCTCTTAGACCAGCGCTGACGTGCGGCTTGTGTCTGAACGGTGACACTTATCATAATGTGGGGACTATTTCCTCCCTTAATGCTGGTATAAGTGGTACGGAGCTGCGGCGACATCACTGTTTGCAAACAGACCAATGTGGCGAGCATAACCGAGGCTGAATTCTTCCAAACCCATTTGGTTTGGACATGAACACTTTCTTGGGCTGTAAAAAATTTAGTCTATAAAAAAAAATAAAAAGCTTCCACAAATCAAGTCGACACCTTTAAATTGCTCTTTTTTGAGCCAACAGGTAAAGCTGGAGCTGGTGCATAGTCAACATTTCCTCTTGAAAAGCTCTTTATTTTTTAAGCACTTTTAACATTGATCCAGCTTGTCCTCAATTATTTTTTTGTTGCTCAAGTAATCAATTATATAACTAATCACTTCGATGTAACCTCGGGCTAATTTAAAAACTTGGTGAAATAAAGAAAAATCCATAAAAATATCAGCGGCCTGTGGCTTTGATCCAAATTAAATGGCTCACCGGTGCACATAGCTCAAGTTGGGTGTGTATGACAGGAGAATGTGGTTCAGTGCGTGTAATACTGTGTGCGTCTAATCTTCACTGTGGCCATGGAAGAGAGAAAATATGCTTGAGTGTTTTGAGGATTCATCCTTCACTAGACACTCATTCATCATGCAGCTTTGTTGCCCGCGGTGGAAATGAATGTGGCTGAAAATGCTGTTGTGATAAGCCAGCCTGTATTCTGTAAGTCTCACAGTACCTGTGTCCGGTTATTCTCGATCGTCTTCTCCAGCTCGGCCTTGGCGGCGGCTGACTCGTGCTGGTGAGTTTGTCTCAGGTGTTCGATGGCTGACGCGTGGATGTGGTTCAGCTCCGATCGCAGAGAGGCTGATGGAAAAATATGATCGAATACACGAGTGTCAGGAGGTCACATTTCATTTGCACAGAGCATAATGCACATGATGAAGCAAAGCTAGTCTGCATATTTCAGATTCAGTGTCACCGGGCATGCAAGACTTACTCAGAAAGCTCCTTTCAGCCTTTTGTCTATTTGCAAAAAGAGCTCATTACATCCAACGGCATTCTTACTACATTACTTTTTTTTTTTTTTTCCCAACTTTGCACATAAAGAAGAATGCCTCTGCTGCCTTTACCCGAGTGGCCTTTAATCCTCACTTCAATGAACACCTTTTATTGCAAACAGTCTAATGGCTTAGAGAAGCATGGTGAGGAAACACACTGCTATTAGCTTTGAAAGAAAAAAGAAGAACAAAGCCACGAACTGCACATGATTTCTCTCTGCAGTTCAAAACCAGTCAGAAGACGTGCAAACAGAAAAAAAGAACATGCGAATACACACGTATGGGGATATGGTAAAAAAAAGGTAAGAGACATAAGAAGGAACAGGTAATAAAATAACATTAAAGCTGGAGAAGTGAGAAATCGATGGAAGGAGCCTGCCAGTGTCAGGACCATGACATAGAGGTTAATGGAAGACCATTTATCACAGCACAGTACTGGTTTGTTGGCACCAAATATTTGGTGAGGTTGAGAATTTACTTCACTTTTTCGTGCTTATATGGTTTTGTTAGACTTCAGATCCTTGTTGATGTCTTCACTTTACTTTGTGATGTTTCATTTTACTCTGTTGTCCCTACATTGCATTATAATAAGAAAATAATAAAGACTGGATGTTTCCCCTGTCAAATAGCAACATTAATATAAGACAGAGATATGTAATAATGTAGTCTGTGATGAAAGAATGTCTGTCTACACTGATGTAAAAAACATCCATATGTCTTGTGTTCTGAAATTACAGCTATTATTCACAGAAATGCCATTTCTATAGCACCGATGTGCGAGACCAGCTATCTAAATGTGCTTTAATGTTGTTCTACAGTGGGGAGGAAAGACCGTCTTTGACAGAAAGAGATCAGACCCAGGCTCGAGGATGGGTGGTTAACTGCCACAATCGATGGGGATGGTTAAGGGGAAAAGAGACGACAACCGACAAACAGGACAAAACACAAACTGTGAGAGAGCAGACAAAAATGATCACCCATCATTCTACTGCATGACTTTCCCTTAGACCAAATTCTGAGTGTTTTATTAAAACAGATATCTTCCATAGCCGTCCTTTTTCACACATATTCCACTTCAGATGTGTTTCCACTAGTTGGAAAAACTCCATGAGGTTTGGGGGAAGGAGCCGCCTGAACAGAGCGTGGAGCAGGGAGTAAACATGACCAAGACTCACTAACGGTGAACGGACCAGGTTACCGGCTGCTATAGTCGCATGCTGTTGAAGCCTGACATTAACAGAACTTTGTGCCAGGGAGCTGGAAAGTTACAGATTTGTGTCCTCACAAACAAAACTTGCTTAAATTTGTGATAATGTGACCTTCTCATCTTTTCCAACTGTTCTCCGTCTGCACCAGCTGGGAATCCCTGAGCTGTGCTGATGTATCACAGGGAGGCCTGTACAAGTATATCTCACAAAACTAAAATAATGTGAAAATCTTCATTTTTTTCACGTTTTAATTTAAACAGGTAAACTTTCATATATTCTATACAGATTTATACATGTAAAGTGAATAATTCAGTACTTTCTTTGTTTTAATTTTGATTATTATGGCTTATAGCTCATGGAAATCTGAAAATATCTTAAATTATTTCATTATTTCATTTGAAGATTGAGTACATTGAAATTTAAACAGTATAAATAATGCATTATTTTATGCTTTATCTGCTCACGAGCTTTACAGAGATGCTGATTTCCTTTTCCAGTTGGACTTGCTCACAGTGCTGTCTGTGCTCGATTGGTCAGCCAGCTCACTTTTCAGAAATTGGACAGCTTTGTATTTTGAATCCTTTTTTGATCAAAATCAAAAAATGCTACAATAAAACTGATAATGGATTTGTCATTTTCTTTCATGAGCTTTAAGCCAAAACCAAATAAAAATTTATAAATATGTAATAAATACAGAATACATGAAAGTATAAATTCTGAAACAACTAAGTTTTTCCTGGAAATTCATATTATTGGAGCTGCACTAGTACAGATGGACCCTGTCGCACACTTTTGCCTCCAGACTGGGGTCAGGTTACAAAAATTGGGGGATGCCAAAACAACACTGTGGCGCGGTTTGGTCTGCAGCTGCAGAGGAGGCGTGATGCAGTGGGTTCAGGGGCCAATGCCCGGGAGGCTGGAAGGGCAGCTGGGGCTGATTGGCTTATTAGGCTCTCCCGTTATAAGGAGGTCGCTTGGACCGGAGGAGAGAGCTGCACCAGGAGTTGGTAATCTCACTAGAGAAAGCAATGCACATAAAACGTCTCTGACTCTGTGACATTGTGCATGTGTTGGGTCCTTTTGCCAAACTAAAGCTCACAATGCATTTACATTTCAGAGAAATCCAGTTTAAAAATATATTTTTTGAAAAATAATTCTGTTACATAATTGAGAATAATATATTAGCCATAATAAATGTGGCAGTCCAAATTTTCCCTTTAAATACTTAACTGCCAATATCTCCCTTCACTCAGGAATTTCTTCTGAAATACATGAATCTGTTCAGCCCCTGCTGCATTTTTTTGATGTAAATGTTCGTGTATTTTCTCCATTTGGCTTCTTCTGAAATAACCACCAGGAATCCAAATTCATAGGTGTGTGAAGTCTCCTCTATGTGGACACAAATCAGCTGCCACGGGGGGTGTTGGAGGGCTTCATAAATGACTTCCACTTAAGGCTGTATGGTTTGGAATAGCACTTAATGTGGCAGAGAGTGAAAACAGAGCGAGACAGTGCAGGGGGAGGGTGTCAGGGCTGAACTGAAGTCTGGCCAATAGTCTCATATTCAGTTGTATATTTGTGTTTATACTTGTAGGTTCTACTTAAACATTTTTCTGTTCTTTCTATAGTTTCAGCTCAAACTGTAAAATCAGTGAAGACTCTGAATAAAAACAATTGAATCAATGCAAAATATACTTAAAATTCATGGGTGGGTTAATCTGTTTATATGTATGCACCCACACACAAACACAGAGCAACCAAACACACACACACTTTACCTAGCATGGCTTTGCCCTCGTCCTCCAGTTCAAAGCGGAGTGTTTGCAGCTCCTGTTCTGACTGCTGTTTGAGCGTCTCGATGCTCTGGCGGTGAGCCTCTCGGAGAGACTGCAGCTCTGCATGGTGATGGTGGCGGAGACGCTCCTCCAGCTCCTGATGGAGAGATGAGACAGGTAGGTTTAAAAAAAAAAAGGAAACACAGGAGGGTGAAAGAGAAACAAAAAGAGGAGGGCAGAAAAACAGGCAGAAAGAGGGAAATGGAGGAGTGGGAGGACCAGAGCGAGACAGAGCGACAGGAAAAATGCAAGAAAATGAACAGTGTAGGAGGAAATGATGGAGTGGGAAGGAAAGGTAAGAGGCAAGAGGGATAAGAGAATGACATGGAACAGTGAGGAAGAAAGAAAAAGGAAACTACTTTGTTTAAAATCCTCCATGAGCTGAAAGAGAAACTGACCACTGAAGCATCAAGAGCAGAAGAAACACACTATTTATGCTGCATACTGCACAAATCGGGGTCACCTTCTATGTCTGAATGCATCATAGTGCACATGCTTTTTTCTTACATTTGAAATGTCAGAAAAAATTATAAGTCACTCTGCTGTGGAGATGTGATATTAAAGAAAGCGCAGACCGTTTTCTCTGTCATGTTACAAGTCTAATAAACACTTTTCCTAGAAGGTTTGCCGTTCCTGTCCAGAAGTGCCTCAGTCAGTTTAACTCTGCGTGTCTATCAAAGCAACAGTGTTTATTTTGCAATGCTGAAATTTAGTTCAATATATCTTCTCATTTATACTAAGCAATCTGCAGCACTGCAGCAGTTACTTTATAGAGACCTTCACGCTTGAGTCACACAGGCCTAGAAATGGGTCAGCAACCAGTGGTTGTGAGGGAACAATTCATATTCTCACATATTTCCATCTGCTTTGGATGCTGGCAGATCGCTCTGGTTGCCTTTAGTTTCCAAGAAAAAACCCATCCTGTGTGCAAACACTTGCCAACTAGCTACTGAACTTGGAAAGGTGCGGCACACAGAACTAAAGAGTGTTCATCGTCAGTGAACGTCTTTCTTTATTGGCGCAACCAGCATGTTTCAAAACACCCAACTTTCACTTTGAAGGCAGACAGTCTTTGTTTTCTGTTTGTGTCACACTGCTTACGCATTAGATCACTACTCTAATGGCAGGTACACAAAGCCAAGGTGTCCGTATGGATATTAGGCCTAAAAATGGATTGGTGCATCCCTACTCTTCATCCTTCTGTGTGCAAACATGGAAAACTGGAGGTGGGGTAAAGATGGGTTTCTAAGAAGCTTGCAGATATATCCTGACGGATCTGACAAATGGATGTTAAGAAGAATATCAGGTAATTTCCCAGGATTGGAGCTGACATCGTGTCCTGCTGGAATTAATTGGAATTTGGGAAAGATTAAAAACTTGTTTATTTTGATGAGAGAAAAACTGAGTGATGTGCCGTCAGATTCTTTTGATAAGTTTGCTGTTGTTGTGCTATAAAGAAGGAACAGGCACAAAGACATTAATTAGTATGTAGGCTAAAGGCAGGCACCAGTCAGGCAGTCTTTCTGTACACTTCCAATTTCCAGCTTTTCCGGAAAGTTTTTGCCACATTCAGCATCTAAAAGCAAGAGTCTCAACTATTTAATTAATAAAACAATAAATACGCTAATTTTGTTTTGTTCAGCTTTTTGATTTCCACTTTAGTTTCCAAACAAGAACTTAAACAGTTTAAACAGAAAAACATATTTGACTATTTTGATGCATTCTCAATCATCCAGGAAAGTAAATCTCCAAAAGTTGATTCTGTTCATCTGGACGTAGCGTTTTGAGCGTGGAGTGAAGGAGGCCATTTACGTGAAAAGGGAAAGACCATCTCTGAATCGAGGAGGGGGCCTAAGGGTACATCTTTCGCCATCTTACAATGCTGTGATTGCAGCCATTCCCCAACTCTCTGTGAATGGTACTCATGGCCATTGATCAGTGGTCTTTGATCAGTGGGTTTTGGTCAGTGGTTGTTGATCAATGGTCATGAGAATTTGCATAATTAAGATTAAGGAACTGACCTCCCAGCCCATTGTTCCTTCAGTGGGCTGGTTTCAGTCGTTATGCAAATGTACTGTTTATAAGATTGGGGAAACCTGCAGTCAGCTGAGACTGAAGAAGTCACTTGGATGAGTGACAAAACGTTTCTCCCACAAAACGCTACGTCCAGATGAACAGAATCAACTTTTGGAGATATTTGACTATTAGCAAAAACAACTGACAAGCATACACAGCATTAGCATCATGCATTAGCACTGTTTACTGGAGGGTTGCCACAAAACACACACACACACACACACACACACACACACACACACACACACACACACACACATCGTAACATCAGTGAAGACCTACTAATGTTACGCTGCTGGCAGCTGAGTGTTTACTCTGGCAGAAAAGGCTGTTTTGATGTGTGAGTATCCACATTTTGTGCCTTTCTAGCAGCGGGTTTATAGGAAACATGCTTTTACCTCTTTGAGAAATAGTCAGCACTGCTGTTGCTGTCAGGATTTGACGTCTCTGTGTCAAACGGCCATTAAAGTGTTTCTGCAATCTATCAGGAGCCTCATTTCTGTTTCCAGAAACAGTCGTCTAAAGTTACCACTGAGATTACACACACAGGGTACTACTTAAGCACTATTTTTCAACATGCAGGTATAAGTTGGTACAATATGACTTCTTTAGAGATTAACAGTAGTCATTGTCAAGGCTTTTCTAAGCTTACAGAGGTGTTTATGACGATGATATCTCTAATTTACAGAAAGTAGCCTACACCTAAACTTCTTCTTTTGGCTTTAACTGTAGGGATCACCACAGTGGATTGTCTCCCTCCATCTCACCCTCTTCCTAGCATCCTGCTCTGTCACACCCACCCTCTGCATGTTTTCCTTCATGACATCCACAAACCTCCTCTGAGGTCTTCCTCTTTTCCTCCTGCCTGGCAGCTTCATCTTCAACACCCTTTGTCCAGTATATCCACTATCCCTCCTCTGCACATGTCCAAACTATCTTAGACTCACCTCTCACTTTGTCTCCAAAACACTCAACCTGAGCTGTCCCTCTGATGCACTCATTTCTAATCTTGGTCAAAATCCTAACAATTTCAACTCTGCCATTTCCAGCTAAGCCTCCTGTCTTTTTGCCAGTGTCTCCAAACCATACATCATACCAGGTCTCACTATCAACTTGTAAACCTTCTAATTGCCTCCTGTACTATCCTTCTGTCATAAATCGCCTTTGACACTTGTCTCCACCCACTCCATCCTGCCTGGACTCTCTTCTTCACCTCTCTTGTGCACTGACTGTCCATTGCTTTTGATAATTGAATCCAGGGATTTAAACTCATTCACCGTCTACTCCATCCACTTTAAAACTGTCTCCCTCTTCATTCAGTATTGTCTTACTTTTACTGACATTCATTCCTTTTCTTTCCAGAAAAGCCCTTCACCTCTCCAGGGTCTCTTCCACTGCTCCCTACACTCACTACCGATCACAGTGTCAAGTACAACCATCACAGAGCACATAGCCCACGCCTTAACTGAAGCATGAAAAAGATGGACCACGCTGCCCGCTCAACTGTCCATCATCTGATGTGAGAAACTCCAGCACGTCTCTCTAAAATCCAACTCTTGAACTTAATAAAACTTTTAAACGCTTAACTGTCTGATTAGATTTTTGGTATTGCCAAATGCATTTGATAACACTTTATGTTCAGGTCCTTATTATAAGCATAGTTAATAGGTATTTAAACATCCATACATGTCAACGTATAGTATTTTTTAATAAGAGTATTTATTTAAGTGCTAATCAAAATAAAATAGGGTTGCCTTGATAGTAGAATTTAAGTCTCGATGTCAATACCCAAGAAAATACTCATACAAATAGAGATGAGAATATTACAAGTGACTTTTTAATTTATCTTATGTAGTTCAAGAACCTCGATATAAAGTGTTAAATGTTCTTTCCAACTCTGGGCAAACCACCTAATCATCTTTGTCTGAAATGGTATCAAGATAAGTAACTCAGCATGGCAATAAATAAGGAAAATGTTGATACTTTTTCTATCAGCAGTCGTGAAATATTGGATGATGTTCAGATCTCATTTGCATTGTTGCACAAAGCGTTAAAGCACACCACAGTTCACACTGAGTTTAGCTCGTTTTTCTTTGTCAGTGAAATGTTCAGGTGCCATTTTGCAAATTTTAAACCACAATCCATCAGCGAGAATGATCTAAAATTATATTCAAATGAGGCTGACAGAAACATCTGCATTTTAATTCAGCAGTGTGTAATGCCTTTGGGAAATGATACATGGATTGAAGAGATGCTTGAATATTCAAATTAGCCTCGCTCTGAGTTGGCGGACAGCAGTACCGTTATTCAGTGTTCGATGGGGCTCCCATGCTGTTTTTATGGTAACCCTTCAAAAGCACCAAAAGCAGCACAGTGCATTAATGACTTTAAAAAAAACCCCAAAAACTGTTATTCATAGTGGATTCAGTCATTTATCTGCTATAACAGGGCTCTCCGTTTTCTCACGATGAAAAGCTGCTTCATATTTTACATAATTTTCCTATTTACACTTGTTGATGTCACTTTAGAGCAGAAGAATCACATGAAGTCCTAAAAAGATAACGTAACAATCCTCAGCAACTTAATAAAAGGCAACATTATTCTGATTAATCTCAAACACAGACTGTATATCAATGATGGATAAAGCCAGTGTCATTTAATCCACTGGGTATGGAGTTGATGCCTAAAATCTGGTGTTTTGGTTGCCACCACAGTTTTTTTCCCCTACCAAATCTACCAAACAGGAACCAACACCACAAACAAGGGGCATAAAGTGTGTGTATCCAGACCAATGAACTATAAAACAAACTGACTCCCTAAACAGCTGATGTCAAACTATCCACCGAGGCCAAAACCATTTTTACTAACTTGCACTAACTTGAAACATGTTTACTTCTGCTGTAAATTGTGGCATTTTAACATGTGAGTCTATGAGTACTCATTCAATTTCGGAACCTGCCTCAAGTGGCCACTGGAGGAACTGCAGTTTCCAGCACTTTCTACCCCTCAGCCATGATTTTCACATGTGATAAATTGGGTATGGTGCAACGTAGCATTTTCAAATATATACCATTGGTGCATCAACTAAAAATCTTCGACATATTTGAATCTCAGTGACCTCAACCTCAAGGATCAAGGTCAAGGGTCAACTTTTCTGAAAATAATCTATGGTATAAATTTGAAAATTTTCTAATTTTTTTCCCAAATTGTTTTTTACCATACTGTGAGAATTTTTGTTTCGTTGTATGGTTGTGTTTCATTGACCTTTATGTAGCTAACCTGACACCATGACTGAAGTAAGTGGTTGGTATTATCTTGGCACAGATAAAAGAATAGACCTGCAAAGTGTTCTTCAAGATTTTGTACTCTGAAATCTTCCACCACAAAAGTGGTGCACAAATAAGCACTTTGACTTAACTGTAATCAGAAGCCACACCTAGAAGTTAATGAAAATATTTAAATTGTAAAAATATTCTATTTCTAAGTCAACTTTTTGTGTTTTTAGTTTAGATTAACAAAACAAAAATCTGAAAAAAGTAGCCTGTATATGGTCAGTGCCTGGTCCAGGAAGAAAAGCAGCAAAGACCTCTTTGACTCAAATATAAAAGAGAAGCTAGGTTGGAGGAGGGTAACAAAGGGGCTTGCAGATAAATCACTGAAGGTCAGCAGCCTACTTTACTATCGTGTCCAACATGAGACACTACACTACACTTAATTTTATACTTCCAAATAATCTATTTAGGGCCTCATTCATTCCCTGTCTTCCTCTTTAAGATTAGGTGTTGGTCCACTGGCCCTTACTACTGAAAGACTTGAGCAAATCATAAGGACTTGATTTAATCCATCTAATCCTTGCCTAAGTATTCTGTTTCTCCTGAACACATCGCAAAACACAAGCTCTAAAGTTTGACTTTGAAGTAGCACCACTGCAGTTTTTTAAGATCTGAGAGAACCTTTAATTATCATAGATAATTCTTAGTGTCCTTCACTGACTTCATGTGTGCAGCGAATCCTGTATGAGTTTTAAAAGCCACTAATCTATCTTATTCATTAGTATTGATCATTGTTGCTTTTGTGCCCCGAGTCAGTAAAAAGCATACCTTTTATTCCTTTAATTAAAGGGGGAGCATTAGTTTCTCCTAACTGCAGTGAATCCTTTAATTACAAACTGACCGAACTGTTGTTACATTCACCTCCTCCCCTGTCTTGTCTCTCCGTGCTATTTGTGTGTGAAGGCCTGCTTCTTCAATCTTCTTTCCATTACCGACCGGTCAATATTTGTTACTTTTCTGGTGGCTGAATCCATTTAACAAGTAAAAGTGGTGATACCGAAGAACAAGAGCTTGGGATAAACATACAAAGACATGAACTGAGAACACTGACCCTCAGGTTTTGTGGGAAGACGTATTCAGCTGCTTTTAGTGCAATTCTGAATCCTGACCCCGAAGACCACTGAGAGTCCCCAGGTGGAGAAAGTGAGGCATCTGAAAGGGATGTGGCTTAAAAGCCTGTCTAATGCGCATTCAAGTTCTTAGACTGTCGAGCAGAATCTTAATGCCTAAATTAACCTGCAGCCAACATAAGGATTTTAAAACAGGTAACATGTTCGAACCCTGAATCTTCTGTAATACGATAGTTTATTACCTTATTCAAAGCTTTTTGGACCAGAGAACACCACCTGACTAGTAATAAAGGCCGTTTTCGGTGTTTGACTGTGGGAAATGACTGCACTCTGCCGTTATTCTAGAGATGATTGGGGAGATTTGGGTGAATTTTTTTTTTTTAATGCAGGACTTGAAGCTCAGATCAGATCAGGAGAAAAGCAGCACAGGTGATGTTCTGAACATGTGCACACTAACTTCCAGCATTCCTCGTAGATAATTATTTCACTACATAAAGAATTATGGCAGATAAAAACAACTCTCGTGGCTGGAAAAAGAAATCTGATTGAATTGAAGCCAGAGAAATCGACCCCACTTGATGCACTTGATGTATGAGACGAGTTTATTGCCTTAAATGTCAGTTTTATGTCAGCACTATGTGTATTCTGTAAATAATCACAACATTTAGAGTAAAACAGTGAAGAAAGCAGGAAATGTTTGAGTGCATGATGACCTTGTGACTGACAAAATGGTACCAGCGACATTTTTGTTGCTGACTGGGCTGCCGCTGTACAGGAAATAGAGCAGGTGATCTATTAGTCAGATGGTCAGTGGTGTGATCCTTGGCTCATACACTCCACCTCTTGAAGTGTCCTTGGGAGAAACACAGAACTTCAAATTGCCCCTGGTGAATTCATTGGAGTGCGTGTGAATGTGTGTGTGATAATAAAAAAAAAAAAGGTTAACGGCATAGAATAAATGGATGGGGGATGTCCAGAAGTACTTCTATTCTCTCAGAAAGAGTAAAAAAGCACTACATATGTACCATAAATCAGAGACATTCTACTGAGGCAACTCTGAATAAAAAATATGGGAGCACACAGCACTAAAGATGTAGCTAAAAGTGTGTCAGTACTGACTGGTGCATGCTGTTTTCTGTTGTACCAGTAAAATGTAAAGTTCAAATAATTCTCCAAAAAAATTTACTATCTAATTTAAGTGTGCATGAATGGTAACAGTTGTTGTGTGGCACTAAACAAAACCAACAACAACAAAAAAACAGTTGAGACTGATGGTCAAATATCTGGTCAATCTCCAAGGTAATGGACAAATTAGAAGAAAATCCATCTTGATTCACAGTCACGAAAATTTACATTTTCACAGTAATCTTAAAAGTCCTGTGTGAACTAAGTATACCCAATGAGCCAGTAAATTATAGAACCACCTTTAGCAACAATACCTTGAAATACTTTTTTTGGGCCGAGGAATTGTGGTCTACAGCTCTTTACTGTACTTCACTTCACTGTGGTCATTTGTTTATGCACAGCTGTCTTAAGGTCCCACCACAGGATTTCAATCAGGTTGGGGTCTGGACTTAAACTCAGTCATTGTAGTAGATTTGTTGTTGTGCTTGGAATCATTGTCCTATGGTGTGACTCAATGTAGACCAAGCTTTAGCTGTCAGACAGATGGTCTCACATTTGGCTCCAAAATACTTTGGTATAAAGAGGAGCTGGTTGGCTCAGCGACTACAAGGTACCCAGGACCCATGGCTGCAAAACAAGCCCAGATCATCACCCCTCCACCGCTGTCCTTGACAGCTGGTGTGAGGCATTTGTGTGTCTCCACCTTGGTTTTGTCTATCCAAAGAGCTTTGTTCCAGTAGTCTTGTGGTTTATTCAGATACAAACATAAGCCATACTGCCTGAGTCTTTCTGCCCGCAACCCTTTCAAACAAGTCATAGTTGATCAGACTTTTTCTAATGATACGCTTACGAACTTTAGTATTTAACACACCAGCTGAAGCCTTTAGATTCTGAGATGTAGCTTTTGGATTTTTGCAATTTCTCTGAGCACTACACGATCCAACCTTGGGCTGAAAGTGCTGGAAAGATTGTAACCAGCAAAACTGTCACAACCTCTGCTTTTACAGAGATGGTCACATTTGCTGATGATCAATCAATTAAGTGCATTTGATTAGCAACACATGACTATTCCCATGAGACTATTTAACATCTAACCCTCTAAATACCTATTAAAGTAGTAAGTGTTACTTTTCACAGGACTGCATTGTCTTGTGTGAAAACCTTTTTACATGACTGCATCAACAGGAAGGATTTATGTCAGTAAAAAGAATAACACCAATCCATCTGACAGTGATACTTAAGCCTGGATGGTGGGTGCCTGCAATTTTTTAAATATTTATTTGAATTAATATCTACACATCCTTTTAAAAAACACCACTGCTGAAGGTGAAATCATTCTTTCCCTTAGCGTGCAGACAAAAGAAGGCAAGTAAGCGTCGGAGAAATAACTAAGACAAAAGATAAGAAATTCCATATGCTGTCAATTGCCTCACGCTTATTCACTGCTTCTATTTGCAGCTTTTTGTTGCAGAGAGTCTGGGAGCTAAATTTGGTTATTTGAATGCGTGTGTATGTGTGTATATAGCAAGGATTTGGAACAAATGTATTACTCCCTGGATATAACTTCCTGTGAAGTGTGAAAAGATAACACCAGACAATATGAATGTACCTCTCATCCACCCCACACACACACACACACACACACAAATCATCCTTCAAATGCCTCCACACGGGATAATTGAGTTTTCTCTCCCTGTGCTCCCGACAGAAACATAAACACCCCGTCACCATAAAAGCCCTCCATAAAGCTTTTAACACTTGGTTTCCCAGCTTATTAACTAAGTCTGTGACAGAGGAAGAAGTACTCGGAGCAACAAAAAAAGTGGTCAATTTTGTGGGTATAGTGAGCAAATATGTACCAGTGCTCTATGCGTTTGCATCAGAGGAGAAACAAGTGGAGGAGGAGATGAAGATAACAGAGAGGAGCGTGTTTGTTACAGCAGTCAGTTTGGTTTACGGGGAAATAATGAAGACTGTCGATTTCATAAGAGCTGTGTGACTCACTGTTTTTTATCCTTTACACACACACACAGGGGCACACACAGTCTCATACAAATGTGTACTGAGGGAAATGCCAGAAAGACATCATAAGGACGCTGCTTCCTGACCTCCATTCTGCTTAAAGTATTAATACAATTACAGCGTCCAAGACGGAGACGGGATTTGGAATTGTGATGTAAAACTGATCCAAATCGACCTTGACTGTGAAATGGACGGATTAGTGTTGAGGAACATTTTCTTGGCACCTTGAGGAGAGGGTATGTTGTGTTTATACTTGCATGTTTTTGACATTATAAAGAGGAAACACAGAGCTGTCAGTAGAGCTATTTGATGCAGAGGCTGTCTGCTGTCAGTCAGGGCAAGTAACGATGGAGATGAGTCACTGCCACTCTACTCTTGACTCTGACAAGGCTCCACTGCATTCAAAAGTCAAGTAAGACTTCTCCTGAGGAGCATCTCTAACTGGCTGAGAGGATAATAGGAGTGTGTAAGCTCATGGTTCATGTAGTCATTTAAATTATTTACATTGAATAACAGCATAAAACTTTTCAAGAATGCAACATTTTACATTTAAAAACTAAAAGTTCTTATTATGCTGAAGGACCCGTCCCATCCTGGCAACAAACTGTTCCAACTTCTGCAATCCGATAGAAGGTTCCGCACCATCCGGGCAAGGACAGAGAGACTCAAGAGGAGCTTCTATCCCCAAGCCATCCGGGCCCTAAACCATAGCATGTTATATATATTTTAGAATATTTTAGAAAGACAGCAACAAATAAATCAAAGTTTCAGAGTGGAGGTTAAAATGAAACGCTAGTGTGGCAGCATCTTTTCAAACTGCACTTCTCGGAAATTTTAAAATACTTAGGTGTCCATCACGCCTGTCGACCTGGTGGGGTAACGACGAAAACCCCATCAGGCGTTTTTTTAAGGAGTAAAAATGAAGTATTCTTGGACTCCTGCTGCATATGGAGTTAATTAAACCACTCATATCTACTTTCTGCAATCTCTGGCTCTCTTCCACAGCATGTTTTTGTCCAGTCTTCCTCCCCTCACCCCCAACCGGTCGAGGTAGATGGCTGCCCCGCCCTCAGCCTGGTTCTGATGGAGGTTTCTTCCTGTTAAAAGGGAATTTTTCCTTCCCACTGTCGCCAAGTATTTGCTCACAATTTGCAAATTTTTGTGTTCTTCTCAGCGTTATTGTAGGGTCTTTACCATACAATATAAAGTGCATGTAAGCCACTGCTGTGATTTTGCGCTATATAAATAAAACTGAATTGAATCGTCTCTGTCAGCGACTGCCATCATTCTGGGTCTGACCATGACTGTTTAGAGCCATCCCACCAGGTGACCTGTGCAAAGTGATCACCCACAGATTGAGGGTGTTGCATCCTCAGTCTCTTGTCTATCTCAACATTCCTTTTTTTTTTTTTTGCAACACCCTGTCTGGCATAGTGAAATCTACATAAACCTAGATAGTTTTTGTAGCTATAATTGAGAGGTGTCACACGGAGGCAATCATAAAACAACTCTTTTATAAAGTGGAGAGCTGAAGGGATGCACTCACTGAACATGTGTGTGTAACAGTCTTATTGAAATGTGGCTGTGGAGAATGGGCAGATTGTTATTTGCTGTTTTTGTTGAGAATTACTCATCCAAAGAACATGACTGAGTCACTAAAGTCATCTGCCACAGGAAAACATAGACAGATAAATGAAAACATGTTTAAACCATCAGAATGATCTTAAAAACATAGAACATCTTGACCAGCTCTCACTTTTTAGTACCCTTGTGTTAGTCCGTTTTCGGGTTAAAGTAAGAATTATGTTTAAATTTAGGCTTAGATTTAGGTTAAAGGTTTAGCACTTAGAGATAATAAACCAGATAATAAATCAACTAATTCAGAACTGAAGAAGGCCCAGTGGTCTTAGAAAACACACTTTTAAAATTAAATAGAAATAATAATGCACTGTGTTCGGTGATTGGGGAACATTGAGTGCAGAGGAAAGTCTTCACTGATGACTGCTTATTGATGCTCCATGCAGAGCAGAGAGACGTAGGGGTCCCGAGGGTCGCTGAGATGTATTATTATAATTACTGTTTTATTTCTCCGTATGTCACCCACATCCTTTGCTTTAATTAGCGAGAGCAGTACAAACTTCCCAACAACATTTTGTATTAAGTTCTGTATTTGTCTGCAGGCCTATTGATCTATTTGAGCTGGAAACACTCTCTGTCAGGAGCAAAATCAATTTCAAATTCAGCTTTCAAACAGCAAACACAATGGCAGTGATTAAAAAGTTATTTGCTCCGCAGTGTGTTATCATCAGTCTCTTTGTCTTCACAGGGTTGTGCAAAGGGATCGTAATGTGGCAGGTCTAGCAGCTTGTCCACCTAAAAAGATTGAAATCGAACATAAACTATTATTTTCATGTAATTTGTAATGAACAAAATGTGCCTATTGGGCTTATCAGTCTACTGCTCATGGTACTGATTTGGCCCGAGTCTGTGTTGCAGTATAAATCTTGCCAATCAGACTGCTTCTTGACACATTTTTTGTTTTATTACCTTTCCATCGATAAAACTTACAGTCACAGAAAAAGAAAGTTTTCAGAGGACTCTAAGCACTCGTTAAAAACTACATACACCCTTACTGCTTTTATAACAACAAAGATGGTAAGTAGTAGCCAGTAGCTGCTAATCAGAGGCACTTGATCAATAGATTATCAGCAAGTGTGAAAATCTCTAAAAGCAGAAAATGTTGCTCCTTGCTGTACTGGAGCTTCAGGTCCTGTGTAAACACAATGCCACAATTTTTCTATTAGTGCTAAATTCACCCCAATGTCAGAGAAACAGCAAAAACTCCAAGAGCTACATCTCAGACTCTACAGTACAATTAGAAAAAGACTGAACAAGTATGGCCTGTTTGGAGGAAAGCCTCTTCTCTCTAAAAAGAACTTGGCAGCACGGCTTAGGCTTGGAAAGCTGTATTTGAACAAACCGTAAGACTTCACTGCTTTGGACAGACAAGACTAAAGTGGGGTGATGATTTGGGCTTGTTTTGCAGCCACAGGACTTGGACATTTAGCCACAGTCTGCCCCAGGGCAGCTGTGGCTACAACTGTAGCTTGCCTCCACCAGTGTGTGAATGTGAGAGTGAATGAATAGTGGAATTGTAAAGCACTTTGAGGGTCTCGAAAAGCGCTATATAAATGCAATCCATTATTATTATTATTACTAATTCCACTAGTTCGTTTTATGAGTACTTCTTCTGGTAGTATTG
>VUQG01045478.1:9706-23742 GCA_015106755.1 Etia nguti | reverse complement strand
GGGCAAGGATTTCAGTCTGTAGATGTGCAAAGCTGGTACAGACATACCCTAAAAGACTGGCAGCTGTAATTGCAGCAAAAGGTGCTTCTACAAAGTATTGACTCAGGGGGCTGAATAATTATGCACACCCCACTTTGCAGTTATTTATTTGTAAAAAATGTTTGGAATCATGTATGATTTTCGTTCCACTTCTCACGTGTACACCACTTTGTATTGGTCTTTCACGTGGAATTCCAATAAAATTGATTCATGTTTGTGGCTGTAATGTGACAAAATGTGGAAAAGTTCAAGGGGGCCGAATACTTTTGCAAGCCACTGTATCCCTATTACACATACAGATGATTAGACTTCCTACTTTGTATGCTTGGCTGCTGACACAGGGGCATGTGGTTTTGGAAACATACAGTGGAACTACAAGTTTGTAGTAGTAGTAGTAGTAAAATTATGTCCTTTGATTATAATTCAAAAAGCCGAAATAGGTAAAAAAGAAAAGTAAACTACCCTCTGTGAAATAAAACAACTAAGCAGAAGGTGCTCTAGTTTACTGCAGTAGCTGCATCATTTAAACTCTGCATATGGAATAAAGCTTGCACTTTATTGTCAGCTGCACAGCCAACAGCAGCAAACTGGAGTTTTGACTATTGTGTCAGCCTTCTGGCAGTAAGAAAGAGTACACAGGTACTGTTGACAAAAGGAGCAACCTCCAGGGTGCAAAAATTAGGCCGACACAGAAGCACAAAGATGTGTGAATCAGTTGATGATTTGCAAACTTGTAGCTTTTTCCTGTTGTTTTGTTTCTCTTCACACTTAAAAAAAACCAAGAGAATGCCAGTTGAACCAGCACACATCACTACAAACCATGTGAGAGCGTTTAGTCCCCTTATTGGTCAGATGTGTGTGGGGCGGGAGCAAAAAGGTAAATACAGGAAGAAGGTGCTTTGTTCTGGCCTAGTGCATAACGTGGAAATTTTACATTAGTTTTACAGCTAGTTGCTGTAGTTAGTGACCGTTTGTGTACTCTGTACATCTTTGTTTTGGTCCACACCTGAGTGCAATTACTGTGCCTTTCACCTTCTCATCTAAATGTGGACTTCTGGTTCCAAAACAACCAACACAGTGGCTCTTATGGTTGACACATACATATGACATATCCCTCATATCCCTCTAATGTGGAAAAGCCATATCAGTGGTAATCCATGTCAATCACTTTCTTTTTCAGACTGCTCCTCTGCAAAAATGGAAACCTGGTTGGCTCCAAAAGCAAGTCACTTCCCAAAGGGTCCCAGTTTTAAATGCTCATCTTTAAAGCAGCAGAATAGATGTTTAAATGATGTGAAAACAGTAAAAATAAAAAAAGAGGCAAAAAACAGTTAGGGTCTACAGCTAAGTTTGCCTTAATGATTGTATGGGAGGTTTATTTTTACATAACTTGTGCCATAAAATTGTATTAAGGCTAAAATATCCATCTTTTATATATAGTGTTTGTATTCAACAAAGTCAAAGTTACTATGAAATGTTAAACGCATCATCACTACTGCACCAGTGCAGTTAAGGATGAATCTGAATGTATGTGAACTTGATTTATACAGTAAAAGTACCACATTGGGTTTAAATTGTATTAGTGGTGACTTACTGGATACTCTGGCGCCTCTGAGGAAGAATTCATACAACGTAGTAGCATCATCATAGATATGTGTCAAGGGACTGTCAGTGGTCAGTAGAACTGATCGGCGTGCCAAATCTCCACCCTCACAATGACAATGAAGCAGATATGAATGCAATAATAACTACAGCAGTTGGAAAGTTTCTGTGTGAAAAATCTTGTTGGAGAATTAATGACAGCAAGTAATTTGTGGGTTACATCACGAATCGGCATAACTATCCTGTGACTTTGACAGAGACCAAACTTACCTGAACCTCAACTGACTGCATCTGGAGGTCACAGACTAGTGGGAGGGGCTTGGGTCGTGTTGCCAGATAATAGATTGTTGCAGCAGCCACGGCCCCCATGCTGACTAGCACAGGGGTGGACATGTTTCTGATGTACCGGCTGACATCCAGATCTGGCAGCTTCTGAATAAACTCCTCCATGATATTTGCAATGAGGTGCCTTCAACAACACTGACTGTTCTGCTCTGCTCTGTTCGTCCTGATTTCAGGTGCAGTTTGACTGAATGCCCCGAGGTGTGGTTGCAAGTAATATGAAGGAGTTTTTGGCCAGGAGTTCACCTACAAAGAGCAAGAGAACACACATCATTATTGTATTTCTTTGAATCTTTTTAATCCATAGCTTGAGGTGGTTTATTATTTTTAACCTGATGTTTTGTGTTAGGCTGATCTGAGATTAGTTAAATCTTTTCAAATTTGTAAAATGTATTTGTAAAAAAGACACTTTCCCTTACAGAAATGCAGAGTTGTTCCCTTAACTTTGAACATCATCACCTCGCTCTACTGTCTGGCAGGTTGTATCAGGTTTACCTGTTCAGTTTAGCCTATTATTAACAATATGCTCAAATGTGTTTCTTTGGCACTAAGCAAACACTGCAGTAAAGGCTAAAGAAAACATCCTTCACTTGTGCTGGCATTTGGTGGGCAGCACAGAGATGCAGAAGTTAGCACTGTTGCTTCACAGAGAGAAGGTCCTGGGTTTCAATGAACCCACTGGCTGAGCCTTTCTGTGTGAGGTCTGCATGTTCCCCGTGATTGCATTGGTTTGCAAATTAGAACGTTTATGGAAGGCTTCCAAGCTTGAGGTTCATAGGGTACATCTCAAGGAATCAATTTTCTCACTTAACGACATGATAAAAAATGCCAGAACTGAATATTTTGCAAATCTAATAGCTTAAAAAAAAACAGAACAATCCCAAAGTGTTGTTTGATACAATTAAGAATATTGTCTCTCCTGATATTCCTCATGTACCAGTCTACACTAAATCTGATTGTAATGAATTTTTTTTACTATTTTGTAAATAAGGTCGCTGCCATCAGGTCTAATATTTCTCCATCATCCTCTCAGTATCACTCTGACACTTTCCTTACTTCTGATACCTGGTCCTCTTTTGCTCCTGTTACCTTACAGGATAACAGTGCTCTGCTTGGTCATATGAAACTGACTTCAAGCCACCTTGATGTACTTCCTCCATCATTTTTCATTAGTGTGTTTGACTCTATTGGCCCCTGTATCCTAGAAATAACTAATACCTTTCTTTATACTGGCTCAGTTCCCAGCTTTTTTAAACAAGCTATTGTTGAACCAATATTAAAGAAACCAAATTTGGATCCCAAACAGTTAGAGGCCAATATCAAAATTACCATTTGTGTCAAAGATCTTGGAAAAAACGGTTGCAGAACAACTTAAAAACTTTTTGGAGAATAAAAATGTTCTGGACATTTTCCAGTCTGGTTTCCGCAAATTGTACTCCACTGAAACCGCTTTACTTAAAGTGTCTAGTGACATTTTGATGGTAGCAGACTCCGGAGAGTACACCGTTCTGGTTATATTGGATCTCACCTCTGCTTTTGATACTGTTGATCACAGCATCATGATAAATAGGCTTGAGGACTTGTTCGGGATTACTGATGTTGTTTTAAAATGGTTTATGTCGTATTTATCTGAGAGATCGTGTATCTTGAGAAACACTCCAAACAACTTGTCCAGAATTGTTTTTATCATCTAAGAAACACTTCTAAACTCAGACTACTGGTGTCAAAGACAGAACTTGAGATGATTATTCATGCTTTTATTTCTTCTCGTTTGGATTATTGTAATGGTCTTTTTACTTGTCTCAACAAATCAGCTCTGGATCGCCTTCAGACTCTACAGAACGCTGCGGCAAGACTTAACTGGCACAAACAAGAGGTCACATATTACTCCAGTTTTGGCTTGTCTTCATTGGTTGCCAGTAAATTTTAGGGTTCATTTTAAAATTTTAGTGGTAACTTTTAGAGCTCTTCATGGTGAAGCTCCCCAGTATATCTCTGACCTGTTGAAACCTCATGCTTCATCCCGAGCACTTAGGTCTTCAGGTCAGAAGTTACTGTTAGTCCCACGTACTAAGTTCAAAACACGTGGGGATCAGGCTTTTCAGGCACTGGCACCAAGGCTGTGGAATCCTCTTCTGTTGTCTTTACGCTGTCTAGACTCCACTGACTCCTTTAAAAAGCAGCTGAAGACATTTCTATAACAACGATCTTTTATTTTTTCATTGTTTTATATTATTTTATTTATATTTCTGGTTTTATTGTGAAGCACCTTGTGATTTTTATCTGTGAAAAGTGCTATATAAATACATTTTACTTACTAACTTCCTTGAGAGCTTTCAAAAGCAGAGAAGTAAAATCTTGTATTGGATATGCTGAGAATGTGGAGCTGGATGAGAACAGGCTAAATATGGTCAGCAGACTCTGTGCCAGTGAGGACTCATTTTATGTCTCTGTTTTGTTGCCAATATTATAAGACCCACACTTGGTTGGTTTGCATTCATATTTAAACATTAAATGAAAAAATGTTTTCGACTTTTTTAAAATTTCAGTGACCTTGAGCCTTAAAGGGATACTGACATAATGCTCCTAATGCATTCAGTAGGGAGGTAGTCACTGTAAACATGCTGGAGCAGCAGCACATCAAACATCCATCAAACAACCTGACAAAACACCGACTGTGAGATTGATCTCAGTAAGTCCTGAGCAGCAGTTACATCCCAGTTAAAGACTAGAACCAGCAGCACACCTGCCTCGACTGCCTTCGAGTCCTGAGATCACACTGTTGGCTAACCCTGGCCTTCATTGTGTGTTTTTCTTTGACTACAAACCTGTAAAGGCTTCGTTGGTGTGTATGCACAGTTCTGATTTTATTGAGAGGCTATCATCTGTCCACAAACCAAACTATCCACAAACCAGCCAAAGAAGTTAAAACCTGCTTATGATTCACTTCCTGTGTTTGCTGTAAGTGCTTTAAATGTGATGACACATGGAGAGAGCACAAAAGAAGAAGAAGAAGAAGAAAAAAGCTACCAAACTACTGAAACTCACGAAGACGCCTCCTGCTTCCATAACCATTAGGAGGTGTGGCTGATCCACAACTATTTGGCTGCCAAAGTGAAATGTGAGGATGTGATGGAGGTTAAAAAAAATGCACACAACCAAACTGAAGTTTTATTCTACAGGAAGTAAAGAACAGTGTGTCGCACATCCTTTGTTTTAAGATCAAATCTGTAAAGTAAAAGAGTTAGGGATTAGCAGTGGACCAAACCACTATTAGGCCTGTGGGGGTGGTAGGGTGTCCATTTTAAAGCCTGAAAACATAATATGTGAAGGTGAAAACACAACCAGGCCAGGGAAAGGAATCCCGATATTGTCACAAAGTCCAGGGAATGAAAATGCTTTACTTGTGTAAAGTGTATCCAGTCTGTGAGCGTTGGACACAACGATCATATTATGTGTTAAATTCAAACTCAAGTTTCACACAGTTAAAATATCACATTTCCGACTGTACTCCACTCCTGAGGTAAAAACAAACAAAGACAGAAACATGTCTTTATCCTTTGTTCTTTACTGCGCATTATTATATACAAGACAAATTCTCAAAAGGCAATACAAAACGAGTATCACATATCTGCATATGCTTACTGCCAGACACACTGAAATGACACAGACGACGCATCCCGCAGCAAACCCAGCTCTAAGTGCCTAAGTAGCTTTATATTTATGTTTCATTTACACTGGAAAAAGATTCATGGTCGACAACACTCTGCAACGCAGCGATGCATTAAACAATTTCAAACAGAAGACTGTGAACGCAGCGGCAGCTTTTTTGGGGCTGGGGTTTGGGAGACTTCTGCAGGATGCTTGGAGTTGATCAAAATATCAAAAAGAGAATTCAAAAATATCAAAAGTGAAAATGAAAAAGTATCATTTACACGGACGAGCCTGAAACAGGAGTGTCCACGGACCTGATTGGACGTGCTTCTCTAAAAGTAGATTTGATTAAAAACAAAAACAAAGAACAGCTCTGGATGTAAGCCTCATCTCACTCTCAGACCACGGACAATTCCATTTTCCTCAAATATATCAGCATTTATACCTGCCTTATAATACACACACACACACACACACACACACACACCGGCAGCATCGTGTAGGTCCATTCTTAAGATAGAACAGAAGATTTTTTCTGTTACTTTTTCATCATTCAGCCTGGGTAAATGAAGTGTTCTCATATAAAATAACATCTCGGTGTTCCCTTTCCTGAAATGTTTAGTGATGTGAAGTGGATTCATCCGAGTTAAATTTAAAACGTACTGGTGTGAGGTGTCTCATTCAGGCACCTCATCCCAAACTACAAATCTTTAAAAGCAACCAAACAAACAAAAAAATATCCTCCTCGAGTAAGACGCGTTAACTTTCGGGGTCCTACTGTGTCATTTAGAAAACAGAAATAAAGGAGTAAAAGAGAGCCTGCCTTCAGATGTGGAACTGGGCATTTTACACCAATCTAAAGCCTGAAGCTCAGGATTAAAAGATATTTGTGTGCAAACCGGTTCTGCTCCATCCAGGAGCCTTTCAGGTCGGTCCCACGGGGGGGCGGGGTTTCACTAAATCTGACCTGGCCTGTCACTGGACTATCTGGGGCATCTCGCTCCAGGCTTTGGCTTTCTTCTTGGCCAGCGCCATCCAGGGGGGCTCGTCCTGGGCCAGAGCCGTGGGAGGCAGGTTTCGCTGAGAGGATGGCGTCTGTCCAGAAAGCCCCGCCGCTCTCAGGATGGGCTTTTCTGAGGCGGTCCTCGATGGAAATGGGGGGGAGGTGAGTGGGGGCGGAGTTTTAGAGGGAGATGATGGAGTAGCAGGAGATTTTGGAGCGTCTGGTGTCGACAGGGATCGTTGGGGTGGGTTAGGTTGTGGTGGGTACTTTGCTTGGGGTGGTGGGACGTAGGGTTTAGGGGCAACACAGGGGAGGGGCTGGGATTTTAAAGGCTGAGGCGGCACTGGAGTCGGAGGAGAGAAAGGCCTTCTGGCCTCCTTGTCTGGAGACACTGACGGCTTACTCATCTCCAAATGCACCCCTGTGAGAAAACACACACACACACACACACACACACACACACACACACACACACGTAAACAATAAAACCGAGAGGAGACTTTAACTTAAGTACGTTTCTGTCAAAGCTAATTTATTTCCTCAGACTATTTATTTATGACCTCTGTAAATAATCTTAATAATTATGTGAGTCTAAATATTTTGCCACCGTGCAGAAAGACTTCTTCAATACTAATTTCAGGCTGTTGTGCAACACCACCTTTCACTTGACACCACCCACGTGAGGTGAAAATAGTGTCCAGTGTTTTTTTACACTGTACTGTTTATGTGTGAATTTCTGCTGAATTGTTATGTATAATCATTACAATCAACCTCCAACACAAAGTGTTAATTATTTATCTATTGTAGTAGCAGAGGCTGACCAGATGAGGGCAGCAGTGCATAGCGAAACAGAAATTTGCTGTGATACTGCACAAATGACAAAGGAACCTAATGAATGGACTGTGTGTGTGTGTTTGCATGTGTGTGTGGGCGCACATGTGTGTATGCTGACCTTTCCCTTTGGATTCAGCTGTTTTGGTGCCTTGCTCCTTGCTTGCAGCTGAGCAGACGTATGTTGGAAGTGAAGACTTTCTCTCTTGGTCCTCCTGAAAGAGCAGCAGAACAGTCACATACAGATCACGTGGTGGTGGCGTACTCTACACGCATGCATCCTATTTTTGTTCACATGTATTTTATTTTATTTTTTTAGATAAGTCTACCTTCTTGACAGTGATCTCCTCCAGTGAGTTTTCTTTATAGATCTTCTGCTTCTGTTTGGCCACAGAGATCCAGCTGGGAGGATCAGATCCCGCAGAAACAGCGCGGCCCGCAACTGAATCTTAATTAACAACACAACAGTTGTTACGAAACAGGCTGGGTCGCGAGCTGCTTTCTTACGCATGTCGAGTTTGGGATTGTTACGCTCGAGCAGAAGAATACGGTGAGGCTGCGCAGCGCTCGTGTGATCTTGTCTGTGAGCAGTTTGAGCAGTCTATAGCCTGAGCCGTGGCCATGTTTAATATGAACATCAACCACTGAAACAGTGTATACATGACAGAAACAAAGGAGAAGCATGATAATTCCTCTTTAGGTGAAGATGAATGTGGACACACACCTGAGACGCGCTTCAGTTTCCCTCCACTGTCAGCGTGAACCTCTGGCTTCTTAGGCAGGGCAGGTTTGTTGCTGACCGGTGGACAGATGGAGGGCTTAACACTGACTGGCTGCGGGGAGTCAACTTTAGAGCTGGGTGGCTGAGTTTGTGACTCAGTTGGAGGCTAAAGGATAATAAATAAAACACAAATAATACATTTGACATAAATTTAAGCTTAAAGTTTCAAGTTTTCCACATCATGTTTGAGAGGTAAGAAGTTCAGCGTGTCCTAGAAACCCTTAAAAAGCCGTTCATCTGCATTGCTTTTCAGTCACCTCTGTGTTTTCCTCCTCTGAGCTAAAGCGCAGCAGAGCCGACGTCTTCCTCAGCCGAACTCCGAAGGGATTGTCCGGATTTCCCTCTACAATCACTGAGCTCTCTGCGGATGCCAGAGTAGGAAAAAGTGGTTGAGGTTCTTTAGTAATTTACCCTCCTGTGACACAAATTAGGACACTTCAGACAGCAAACATCCAATGTTTGCAAGGTTCACTTTAAAGCATACACAGCAGTGCACATGCTAGTCCAGTGAAACCAGCCTCGTCTAAACACAACCAAAGCGGATCCTGTCCCTGCAGAAAACGGCTTCACCATCTACCATCAGACGTGTTCAGCGCTCTTACCCTCAATGCTCGCAGAAGTAGAGATCTTGGGTGGAGCCGGGGCCGGTGTCACACTGCTTTGTGGTTTGGCGGTTTTCACTCTACTGGGGCTCAGCACCAACTCGACCTTTGGTGAAGTCGCCGGTTCTGCTTTCGTGACCGAATCCTCAGTCACAGTCTCCGGCTCCTCGCAGCTGGATGGTGCGACAGCGGAGGGGGAAGAGACGGAAGCGGGTGGGGAAGGAGGAGGGTTCAGACTTTGCGATCTCTGCCAGGCGGGGGCGATGGTGAAGCGGACTTTACTCTGATCGGGGCTGCAGGGCGGCTGGCTTGTCTTTTCCTCAACAGATGCAGGAGGTGCAGTGTCTTGATCCCAGGTGGACTGCGTTTCTTCTTCTTCTTCCTCCTCCACAGCGTCAGCTTCCTCTTTATCTGCAGAGGTGGACTCTGTGTCATGTGAAGCCGCCTCACTGGCGCTGTCACTGGAATCTGCAGCAGCTGGAGGCAGCTGGAATAAAGACGTGGCTTTTTCTGAGCTGGGAGAAACTAAATTTATGTGGACGATCGCTGTGCTGGTCTTGGTGGGACTCCTGGCCTCGTTCTTTGGTGACTGAGGCTCATGATGGGCCAGGGACAAAGGAGAAGGCTCGGGGGAGTCGTCATCTTGTTCTGCGGCTTCACTCGGACCCTCTTCCATCTGTTTGGATTCTGACTGCGGCGTTGCTTCCACGCTCTCCAGCTCCTGTTCGCTTTGATCAGCATCACTCTGGCTCACTTCCACGCCTTCCTCTCGGTCCGATTGGTCTAACCCCACGCTGAGGTCAGCCCCCTCCTCGACTGTCTCTTCTCCCTCTTCAGTCTCGTCTCCAGGGTTTTGGTTGAAATCTTGCTCTTTCTGCTCCGTAGTGAGTCCTTGATCGCTCGTCTCTGCTGGGATTTGAACTGTGAGTTTTACAGCGCACACGGCGTCACCTTCAAGCCCCACACCTTCATCCACTTCCTGCGCCACCACCTGAACTTCCTCACCCGGCGTATCAGGAAGCATCTCGGGCATCTCTTCTGCGCCACTCTCCTCTCCTTCCATTGCTTCCTCTGCCTCCTCCACTTCTGTCCTTTCAGTCGCCTTGACTTCCTCATCCTCCTCCCTCATCTCCCACCCTTCCTCCTCCTCCATTTCAGACTTCTTCTCCAGCGTGATCGCCTCCTCCTCCCCCCCTCCCTCACTCTCCCCATCTTCTTCTTCCACGTTGTCGTCACCTGCCCGGCTGATAGTTTGGCATGAGAGCACGCCGTCGTCCTCTTCAGGCTTGACTTCCACTGCCTGCTCTTCTCCTTCCTCCTCATCCTGGCAAGTGAAAGAAAGGGGAGTGCGACTGTGACTAAATGGCATGAAAAAGATTTAAGAAAACATGATCACATTCAATCAATTTTCTTGAATCTACCTTTTTTTTTTTCTATTTCCTGAGAGATGTGGACCTGAAGTCAACCAACTAAACTGAATTAAAAGCAAAAAGTTGCAGTGAAATAAAAATGTTCTAAAAATGAGAAAAGAATAACTCAATGCCTCTATCATATCTTAAAGAGCTTTTAGTGACATATGCCTTTCTGATAAAGCTTTTAGTTAATGCTGGATCAGGCTAATCTCTCCCTTCCATTACAGATTACTTTTTTTTTTAAAAGTTCCCCTGCACTGGAATCTGTGTTCCCCAATTTTCTGCATCTGTGGAACATTCATATCTCATGCACTTCTTCTTCTAGTTTTGGAGCATGTCTGCATTTGTAGCTTCACATCATATGCTTCCCTTTATTCCTGCCACAGTGCGCGTTGGCTGACATATAAACTGCCTAATATATCGCGACACTCACGAAGCAGTGTCAGAGGAGTTTAGGGTGAGTGAGGGAGGCATGGGGCCTTTTGTCTTCCACACAAAATCAATTTAAAATGTCAAATAACCAAAGATGCATACATCAGATCGAATAAATCTCTCCACAACCGGTTCTTCCTCCTCTTCCTCCTCCTCTGTTTCTTCTTCAGCATCTACTCCTCCTCTCCCTTCTTCTTCCTGCCACAAGGAAGTGACAACCTGCTCCTCTTCCTTTGTGGTCTGATCTGATATCATGGAACATGAGGGAGCAGCCTGAGAACTGAGGGACACATCCACCTCTTCCTCCTCTTCCTTAACCTCCTCTCCTTCTTCCATTTCTACCTCTTCTTCCTCCTTTTCTTCGACCCCTTCCTCCTTCATCTCCAGGACGACGCCTTCAGTTTTCATATCGAGCGAGGAAGACACGAGGGGCGTCTTCAAAGAGCTCAGCACCTCCTGTAAGAAGGAGTTCTCCTCCTCCCCGTGATTCTGGACCCCATCTTCTTCACCTTCAGATGCAGAGTCACTTTCATCCTTATTCTCCGCTGCACCGGAGGCCATGCTTGTGTCTGTCAAGCCAGAAGGGGGCTCTGGTGTGGCCCTAGAAGCAGAAATCAAGAGATAAGAGAAAACAAACCAAGCTACACTCCTGGGAGGAGAAAACCAAAAGGAAATAATATCTATTCACCTGGGACTATCCAGAGAGGAGGCACTCGAGCTGAGCTTGGAGGAGGGCAGGGGCTGGCTGTCGGAGTCTTCTTCCTCTGAGTGACTTGGCTCAGGAGGACAGGAAGTGTCCGGGCCGTGAGAAACATCCTGTTCTGCTTCTGACTCGTCTTCTCCCTCCTCCCTCTCCTCCTCGTCTCCCAACAGAGATTGTATGGAATGTTGTGGTTGATCCTTCTCCTCACTCTCACTCTCCTCCTCCTCCTCCTCCTCCTCTTCCTCCCTCTCAACTTCTGGTTTCAGCAGAGCATCAGCCACTTCTGAATCAAACACAAAATCACAGGTGTCATGCATCGAACTTATAAGCAACAAGTATATGGAAGCTGATGGCAGCCAATATAAAAAGCAACCACTTTATTATTAATTTGTGTGAATTATCTATAAAAAAAAAATAATAAAAATTAAAAAAACGAAATGAAAATAAAAATGTTGAGTGCACTTCTAAACACATTACATTTACTACATGATGTGACGTGAATTCAGTTTCACACTGGTTGATAGATCTGGAGTTATGGAGTAACTTAAATATAATGAATATTAAATAACTTTGTAAAAGAAATAAAGACGCAGAAAGGTAGAGTTATATTCATGACTTTTCTATTATTCCATTGTTCTACTTAAAATTATTTACACTATAATGTGTGTTTGGTTTCTTGTACGGTTATGCAGTACTTAAAATTACTCACAGTAGAATTATATCTTTGTTTCCTGTAAAAACCTGATTTGTTCTCCCCTTATTCTTGTGTTTAAGCGTTTGCACGTAAATATAATTGCATTGTAATTTCACATAAAATATAGTGATATTCCATTTATTTACAGTGTTACCACAATAACTTAAAAAAAATATATACATATATCTTTTGCACTCAAGTGGACTATAACCCTTTTATTTGATTAAATACTTTTATTTTAATATTGGGATTCACAGACTTCCATACATGCAGACTACTGGCTTTGTGCGCACACCTTCTGCCTCCTGCTGGTCCTGCAGCGGTGTGGAGGTCATCAGCTTTGACTCCACCTCAGACTCTTGCCCCGCTTTCCCCTCTGGCCGCTGCACAGAAACGAGACATTTGTGGTGACATCAGCATCATCAATCGCCAATGAAAAGTCAGCTAAGCAGTCCTAGAAAGTCGAGATTATAGCCACACACGCACTACGCACCATGTTATTCATTTTTAGCTTGTTAACTGATTCATAGAAGCACTCAGGTTGAGGACAACGTTAACAGTGGCTTTCATGAGGAAACTGAACAACTGTAGCAGCATAAATGTGATAACATCCAATATGGCAACAGCTCTCATGAATTTGTATTAGTAATATCACTTTTTTTCTCAACGTGACTTCTTTGAAAAGTTTGAATAACTGAGAAGGACAAACGCCTGTCCAGGCAATACCACCTGACCCTTTCTCTGGCTGCTGTACTTTTCTGCACTCACTTTCAGTTTAACCTCATATAAAAGGTCTTTAAGATAATGTGGGGAAACTATTGACTAATCACTTTGATTTTCCCCACTGTTTAGGTTTCTTTTTTTATAGTTGGGGAATTACTTTGCTAGATCCAGTTTTATCACAAAACAGAGACTCTATGCAATGAGAGCCACGCCGTGAAAAGCTATAAAGATCCATTTAAAGTAATGGGAGTATTAGTGTTTATTCATGCTAGTGCTCCCCCCCCCCCCCCCCCTCCTCTTACACTGGCAGGTCTCCTCCTGGCTTTTTGCCTCAGGGCCAGCTTGTGCTTGGCTGCAGAGTTATCCAGACAAACAAAAGGACTGGCCGGCTGGCTGAAGTCTCCTGGAACCACCAGGGGGCTCACTGCTCTGCTGGAGGCTGCGCAGGACAGCTGGGAAGACAGGAAACACTCATTTAGCATTTAGCAACACTCAACCAGGAGAGATCTCTGGGGAAGCCCTACTGACAGAATTTGACTCATCGATCCAATTGTCCAGCCCCCCAAGTGGGACGGCGCCAAATAGAGGTGGTCAACTCTCAGACATCAGCCATACTAGTAAGAAGCTTAAAAGCACAAACATTCAAAAATCCCCCAAGGATGCAGACAAGTAGCCAGAGGCTGAGCAAGAGACGGGGAGTCCAGCTGTACAAACATTAGCAATCCTTATCTGCAGAACCAACATTTGTCTGTCATCACACAAACTTACCTCTCACAAACTCAGTTTCACTTATTTCCACACAAAAGTCACAAAAACACTGTTCTTCTTCCACTAAACACACACACACACACACACACACACACACACACACAGTTTAACACTGCAACACATGGTACACGCTAATGTCTGTCTGCATCTGTTAGACTGTAAAATACCATTTCAGAGCTTTCATTCTGCATATAAACCAAAAACTGTGCTGTACTGTTGTATTGTATGAACATATGGTTTGTTTTTATGATCTAACTGAAACGACCCTTTAAAACGTATTCATGAAATATCGCATAACACAGGTCTTCTTTAAAGACAATATAGGTCTCCCTCTGTGTGTGTGTGTGTGTGTGTGTGTGTGTGTCCCACATGTTGCATGCTCTAGTTTTGTTCTCAGATCAGGTAGGAAGTGTCTGTATGGTGCAGCTGGTCTGGTCTTTCTAGATTTTC
>VUQG01045474.1:0-20435 GCA_015106755.1 Etia nguti | reverse complement strand
ACAGTGCCTATACACATATGTGGCACACATGTACAACATATTCACAGCAGCTAGTAAAGACAGGCGTAATGATGACAATAATGAACTAAAACACACAATCAGAAACATCAGGGTGGATAAAGATATAATTATTGTGTAATTATAACCATATGTAATTTATGACCTGGTTACACACAAGAAACAACAGTTTGACAGGCATAAAACAGTATTTTTGCACCAACAAGGTGATTAGAATTAGCTGAAAACTTGACATGTGTCAGCACAGTGTGCAGTATGTCCTTAACAACGCATTGCACATGGAAAAAAGAAGAAGTAGCAGGCGTAAAAAACTATCTATAGCTAATGAATTGTACCGTCATGTCCTGAAAATAAGGAAAAAGCCAGCAAAGACCTGACACAGGACCTGCATCTGAACCTTTAGTTGGTGCATATTTGCACGTTTCAGTAAGTCACTGCACTTATTTCCCATTTTCCTGGCAAAACATAAAGAAATGAGGGGTGGCTCAAGACTTTTGCACAGTACTGTAACAGTATGTATGACCTAAATCAGAACTGCTTAATTTATTTTTCCTATTAAAGTCAGCTTTTTTGTGTATTTCCATAATTATATTGAACAATTTTATGCTCCTGGCTAAGCCTCTTTACTGGAAATATAGTTTTGTTTTTTCTCATCATTAATATGAAATATGTGCTGCAGTAAATACTCAGAAAATTATCCGCTTACCTGATGAATCATCATTAGTAACAAGCAGTGTCAAACATGATCAATGCTGTGAAGTCTCCGACCCGTATATACATTCATAGAATCCTTCTCTGCTGGCCATGAGTCATGATCCTTGGCTGTAATTATATTTGTCTCGCAGTGCACTAGTGGCTGTTACAGCTCAGGAGACTGAAGATACAGCAGCCTGATCTCATGCAGGGGGAACCAATTTATGAGCTCTGCAGAGCAAGGTTATTGATTTAATGAAAACATGGATGGAGTTAATTGGACCTCATTATGCCATGTGACTTCATCAAACCTTGCCCGGATCCAGGAAGTGACAGTGAGAGAAGAAAGAAAGAAAATGATGACTGTTAGAAAAACACAATCAAGTGCAGGGATAAATAATGGCTCGTGTGATTTGAATCACTGAATCCTGCTGAAGGGGAATATTGTGATGTGTGGAAATGATCAAACCACCTCTTTTTGAGATTATTTTGGATCCCAAAAAAATATTGGTGATCACAACCCCGTGGTTAGACCAGTCCTATAAATATCTTTCTGTCCGCACTGATAGCACTGTACCTCACATATTCATATTCGTCGTATATATTTTTGACTCCTCCATTGTTGAATGTTTTGGGAACTTTTCTCTGTCATTAAAATCAAAGCTAACCTGTTTTGTTCAAACTGTTTTCTACCTATGTGTACTGGAGCAAGCAGAGAAAATCCGTTGTGATCCACATTCTGTACTCCAGTAAGGGCTGCTACCATCAGGCAGATGGTATGGAGTTCAGCAGTGCAAACTGAACTCAAGAACTCTTTTCTCTTTCTACATCTTAGAATTTAAACTGTCACCTAAAATAGGATGAGACCACATAGGTTGCCCTCAGGGCAGTTTTAATCCACCCTGAGTGATGAACCTTCTTTTGTTTCTACCTAGTTATCTAATTGTCTATCCCTGCACACACCTGCACAGACAAAAGTACTGGACCACCTTTTATATAAATCCCACCGGAACTGCTTTACCATGGAAACCCATGCCACGAAGCTCCCGGTGCACAATTTTTGTGCTGATGTTAATGCCAAATTTCATGAACTGATGCGTTGCAATGATGGCTTCCTATTACAGCTCTTTAGAGCCACCCACAAATATTTGTAAAGGCAGATTACATGCGTAGGTGGCTGAATTTATGATCCTGTGACAATGGGACTAAAAATATGTCGGATGAAATGTAAGACACAAACAGAGAACAAAAGAAACTAAATAAATTCTTAAAAAATAGTATAGGGGATTTATTGTTATTATATATGTTTATCTTCTTTTCCCAGGTGTTAGAGACTCAGTGTCCCACACAAATCAACCAGGCAGTTCGTCTCAGACAGCCGAGCCTCCTGTCCTGCTAGATCTCCCTGAAAACAGGTCCACAGTCATGTAAGTTGAAGAATTAAATGCAACAGAAATAGATCTGGTAATTTAATAATAATACAGTCCATAAAAATCACTTGAGCAATTCCTTAGTAGCTGTTTTAAGGTCTCTTTTACCTAAATTAGCTGCATTTTTTGGAAGGAGGAAAGCCAATTTCAGTATTAATTTCATCTTAATTTCATAAATTCAGTTAAGCAGGCATGATGGCCAGAGGGTCTGTGTCAATAAAACTCAAAGCACAGTTCATCTCAGGACACAACTTAGTGAAGTGCTTTTTGATTAGTGAAAAAGTGAAAACAAGCCTCTGCAGAACCAAATAAACCATCTTCTCAATGTGCATTTGTCTGTTTACATAGTTGCGAAAAATGGTGATAATAAAGTTATGACAATAAATGAATTTACATCCACAGGCCTCATGCAGGTGGTATTCATTCGTTTATTTCACTGGATTGGATCACATAACAAAGAGATTTCAGTTTTTTGTGCATAATTGCATTGTGATTGTTTTATAATTGTATCAGGTTTTTCTTACTTCCACTGAGACGCAGTGTAATGAATCTATGCAGGCTTACAGTCATTGTATTAAAAAAAGATTCTTGTGGGGAGGGGGAGACTTGATAGAAGTTGTAAGGTACCAAAAAAGCAAATTAGCCAAGAGTCAGAGAGTGAGCATAGGAACTTGCCCATCTAATTAAGCAGTTCCCAGAAGAAAGTTGGCCAGCTGTAGTTTCTTCAGGTTATCAAGCTTAATTAGACTGCATTTTGTCCATTTATGCATTTTGAGAGTATGTACACTCTCTCGCACACATCACACACTCCCAAACCACTAAACCCTAACCTGGGGTAGCCCCCAAAAACAAAGCAAACCTGAAAAACTTCAGTCTGATGGTCTACAGAGTTTAGTTAGTTCCATAAGGGTGGAGGTACAAATACAACTACACACGGCGAGGTAACGCTAAAACGCCACGGAGGGTGGAGGTACAAATACAACTACACACGGCGAGGTAACGCTAAAACACCACGGATGAATATTTAACAGCGTTTGCTCGCCAGTTTCAGACGTCCACTAGCTTCATTAATTGTTTCCTGCTGCCTTCGTCAGGTCATGATCTGTGAAAAAGCTAGATTAGGCCTGACAAGGGCGCAGATACTGACCACTACACTGTGATGTAGCGCTAATAGAGTTCTGAATAGAGACCTTTGTTGGTAATATAAGGCCTGGCGGGCTCTCACTCTCAGCCCTGTGGTGCTAATGGCTTCATCATTGGCAGGCAGGCCACGTCAGTGATTTAAATCACTTAAAAACCTTGGGGATAAACACACCCAGGGATTTCACCATGTCAGCCTGATAGCTACCCCACTTCTTTTAGCATGGTTTCACTGATTCACGCACCTGAGTGGATATCAGGAACACCTTGAGCAAAATTTCTCAAAAAGGGTTGACGCATGTCAGTGAAAAGCTAAGCAATATAATCGGTCAAATAATTTTTTTCACTTTTCACAATTCAGTAAATTTTTGCAAATGAGAGGTGAATCATTAGAACCGAGATACAACATTTTCTGTGGTGTTTAGAGGTCTAAAGCTTTATAAATGTCCAGTTTAGAATCCAGCAGATCCTTGTTATCCCTCGTTTTACGCTGTTTTTCCCTTCTTACTTTCTTCACATCTTTCTCAGGCTGGCACGAGATACCCCAGACAGATGCACCAGTCACTTTGATGCAGTAGCCCAGATACGAGGAGAGGCCTTCTTTTTCAAAGGTACAACAGCACAAAGAGCGAAAGAGATATGCAAAGCTGTAGAGCTATGAGGGGAGGGGAAATAACCCAAAACAAAATAAAAAAGAAAAGAAAAGAAAAGAAACAAGAAATTAGCCAAATGAGCAGCAGTGGAGAAAAAGTAAAATGAAAGAAGTGAGAAAGGGAAAGAGAATGAGAGCGAGGTGGTAGTTGTAGACACCCGACTAAGCCAGTTGAGCCCTGCTGAGAGACTTCAGTATAAAACTTACATCACCCTTTCATGCTTGCCCTCTGGAGGAATGACCCCTAGCCTCCCACTGACAACGGAAACAAGAAACAGACTTGCATACCTTCTGCAGTAGCAGTGTTAGTAAAGTCTACTGAATTTTAACGATGTTTCTATAGAACTTTTTAATATCATTCGTTTTTTGTTGTAACACTTTAATTTGAAGGACATGGAAAGTTTTTAGATAATTAATAGAATATTTAGATTTGTCTGTAGATCTTAGCAGCCTTTAATAATTGTATTAGGTCTTCCTGCCACAAATATCAAACCTTTCAAACCAGGGCTGCTCCTTGTCACTTGTAGGTCATTGCTTGTTGTGTTTCTTTACACTTTACATGATTAAGACTGGAAGGACATTTAGAGCAACACCTGTAATAGTGTTGTTCCTCTTATTTCGGACCTGTTCCTCATAGGGAAGTACTTCTGGCGACTAACAAGAGAGAAGCACCTGGTGTCTCTGCGTCCTGCTCAGATCCATCGCTTCTGGCGGGGCCTCCCAACCAATCTGGACAGCGTGGACGCAGTGTACGAGAGACCTGGGGACCACAAAATTGTGTTTTTTAAAGGTACAGTATCAAAAACAACCAATTTGTTATTAACTTTTGGAAGAGAGCAGGTGGGATTTTTAAGGAAATTGTGTATTTTGTAAGCCTATGTGAGTAGGAGAGGAGTTAGACAATGACATTTAAAGTATTGAAAAGAAGTGAATAAACAAGCTACAACTTTTGAGCTACCACTGTGGTTAAGACAAAAAAAACACACACACAAAACATATATGTGCATCTTTTTTTAATTTATTTATTTCCTTTCATTATTTTCTTTTCAAATGTATCCTCTCAGATGTCTGCTGTCTTTTCTTTATAAAACATCATAATGGTAGGTAGGTTTTAACTCGTTATTTTTAACTTTCTTTAGGTTTAAAATACTGGGTATTTAAAGACAATATTGTGGAGGAAGGTTACCCTCGTCCCATCAGTGACTTTGGCCTACCGTTGGAGGGTGTGGACGCTGCCTTTGTTTGGCTACACAACGACAAAACCTACTTCTTTAAGGACAACCGCTACTGGCGCTACGATGACCACCTGAGACGAATGGACCTGGGCTACCCTAAAGACAGCAACCTCTGGAAAGGGCTGCCATCACAACTTGATGATGCCATGAGGTGGTCTGATGGTAAGTAATCTTTTTTTTTTTTTCACAGTTTTGCCCACCCATCTTATGTGCATAAGATGATGAAAAAGAGAGGCAAAGTTGACACTGGCACAGTTGTGACCTTGGGCAAGATACTGAACCCCAGACCTTCCCTGATGCAGGTGTGAGTGCATGTGAGTGAATGTCTATGATAGATAAGGGATTGCATGTACAGAATAATGATGTCTGGATGTGACTATGATTAGACTGCATAGCACAGTATGGATACAAGTTGGTTAACCATTTACTGTACTGTGACATTTGACATGGACATCTCATCCATATCCAAGATTTTCAGCTAAAACAAAGCCAACTGAGCGCTTTGTTTTAGACACTGAGGTGTCAGTGTGCTCTAATATAGAGCTAGCGGTAGAAGACGCAGAACCTAAAATTTCTTTTTGCAGTGCTTTACAATGAGTGATGATAATTTGAAATTTAAGAAAAACACTAATGAGTTTATTTCCTCACTTACAGATAAGCATATGTTTGATAAAAAATCTGCATAGCAAATTTTTTACATCATCCTCAAAAGAAATGATCAAAACTACACCTTAATCAATCACTCAGAGTCAGAATGTCCTCAGAGTAAAGCCGGTGACATATTTTTGACCGCTTCTGTCTTGATTAAAAATTGATTATAAAGACTCTCTGATTGATTAGATTCAACATATAAATGATGAATTGCCTGTCAGTTTCTTCCAGTGAAAAATGATTACATTTCTCTGAGAAAAATAGAGTTGTAACACTCCACCAGAGCATCAAACCAGTAGTCTGCTGTGCTATTTTCTAAGCCTAAGGCAAGACTATGCAACACCATACTCAGGGGAAGTCCTTAGACCGGAATAAAGTTTGAGAAAAATATGAGACAACAGAACAATTAGGCGAGTTAGGAATGCAGCTTCAAGTCTTGGATGAAATTTTAGGCCTTGCTATTGGCATAAGGAGGGCAATGTCATTCACTGAGCCAGTCAGTCCACCACTTTCATTCAGAAGTATCTCTTGAAATTTCACTAAATGATTCGTGGAGGGATTTTTTACACAATGTTGTGGTTCCTAGTTGATTCCTTCTATTAGGAGCCCTTTACTTTTCTTTAACATATGCAAAAAACAAACTCTTAACACTTTAGCATTGCCTTCAATAAGACTATGTAACAAAAAAAAAAAAGTCTCATGAGCCTCAGTAAATCCTGACCCTGTCAGATGGCAGGGTCAGGATTTGGTCCAAACAACATGAAAGCATGAATCCATCCAGCCTTTTAGCAATGATTCAGACTGGTAGTGGTGTAATGGTTTACAATTTTTTTATGTCTTGTCACACTTAGGGACACTTAGTATCAACTGAGCATATACCCTTCACACGCAGTGTAGGCATTTTTTTTGTTATAGCTGATTCCAGCAGAATAACATGCCATGCCATAAAGCTTAAATTATGTTACACTGGTTTCTTGAATTTGACATTGAGTTCACTTTACTCAAATTGCCTCCAAAGTCACCAAATCTCAATCTAATAGAAGACCTTTGGGATGTGGTGGAATGGGAATTTTGCATCATGATGCTGAAAAAAATCTGGAGCAGCTGTGTGATGCTATCATGTATGGACAAAAATCTCAGAGGAATGTTTCTAGCCCCGTGTTGAATTTGTACCACAAAGATCTGATGCAGTTCTGAAGGCAAAAACCAGATTGTTTCAATTTTAGAGAATGCTGTAGAGATATTATTACAGAGAGGGTATCCTTGTGATTTTGGTGCTGTCTTGCCTTCTTCTTTTGCATTATAAATGTTAACATTTATAATTTTAAGTCTAATGTGGACAAATTGCTGTGACTATTTCTATTTATTTCTATTTACCCTTTCCAAGCTCTTAACCTCATCAGCTTAAAATTCTCCATTATCTTTATATTTTATATAAATATCTACCTGCAAGTGTGCATTACCAATTCCATTCATTTTCTGTTAAATTTTATTTAGATGGTGCCAAATCACAACAGAACACTTAGTATTGTTTGGTAATGACCCTACAATAATAAAGAGAATACACCAAGCACTTGGTGACAGTGGGAAGAAAAAACTCCCTTTTAACAGGAAAGAACCTCCAGCAGAACCAGAGTCAGTGAGGGGCAGCCATCTGTCACAGCCCATCTGGGTGGGGGGGGGGGACAATACAAATGAAACCAGCCAACAGTGTCGTTGACTTTAAGTTTCATTTGGCAGAATATGGTTATTTTACCGAAACTTTTTGTTTTGCTTATTCTTCAGTCTTAAAATGTATACTTCATTCTTACATGGATAATATGAGACTGTCCTCTGGAGTACGCACAGCCAGTCATGATGTAACATCGAGGCTGTTTTTTGGCCAGCTAACTCCTGTAACCTGCGGTGCAATTTGTGATCTATTATTTCTGTCATGGATCTTTCAGAATAAGTGAAGCATGTTCCATGGATTTAAAAATTTAAGCATGTTTTGGGGATTCAGTGTTCACATTCTAAGACAAATCAAAAGCCTAATATGTGTCCTTTAAGAGTTTTCATTATTCATGGAGTGCATTTTGTTCCACCATTTGTTCCTATTTCATTTTAGTTTATTTATATTTGGCAGTCCTTGGATGCATCCATGATTGTTTCGGTGTGGCTGTAGAATGCAGATTAGAAGAACATTTGCATTTGTTTATTAATTTGTTTAATTTTTTCATGTGTCAATAGAGGGTTGGGTTTTTTTTAAACCTTTATCTGTTATTGACGTTGCGCACATGGTCTTTTCTGCCAACACTGCTTCATATTCGCAGTGTCAAACCTTTGAGCTTGCCCAGTGTAATCACTTTGTATAGCTCCACTGTACCAGCTGAGTCAAGGTCACAACGCATCACTCCTGTATCTTGGTTAAGAGTTGTAAAATCGCCTGAACACCATGTGTTCAAACAAAAGCAGCAGTTCTTTTCTGTCAGTGTATTAGGCTCTGGATGGTGCTTGAGAGGGTTTTTGGATTTTGAAAATCCATCAAAAAAGCAGACACTTATTTTTAAAATTTGAGAATACTCAGTGGAAGCCAGGATGTCTCTAACCAACCCTGCAGCGCATGTAAATACAACAAAGCTCTTTTCCCTGTCAGTGGTCTGTGTTCTGTCTTCTGAGCTTGTAGACTCAGAGGTCTCCGAGCTCTTTGATGAGTTTACCCACATGTTTGTATATGTGTGTGTGTCTGTACGCACATAAGGGTACTTGTTCTTCCACTGCAGAATTTTCTACAAGAAACAAACCTTCTGCTTCCTGTTACACCACCCCATGCAAGTGCAGTTTACATGAAAGAACACTTGTAAATGGCAGGTGTTCACAGGTGTACACAGGTTAGTCTAGATAGAGTTTACGAGGTGGTTATGCACCTAAAACAGACCATACCCTTTGATGCTGTCTCCTTGTGACGCATTTACAGGTTGCCACCCACCCTACTTGGCAGATTTGGCTCTCTCTGATCTCCTTTTCCTAAAATTGAAACTCAAGTTGAAAGGTTGACACAGGGGAGAAGATCCAACTTTTTTCGCAAAAATGGCCAAAATTAAATGCATTTTGGTTTTTGCTTTTATAGTCGCAGCAGTGTGCCTTGATCAATTTTCATAATTCTGAAATGGTGCTTAAGCACTGGTTTGGATGAAGATTGTTTTTGGGGGGGGTTGTTGTTTTTTTAAAATCATTTTGAGATAAAAGCAGTCAAGTTGGAAACCCACATGCCTAAACGCACATAGACAGACCATGGGGCCTGGGAATTGAAGCCACATCAAAGCCTGATCTCTGTTTGTTTCACCATCTCAGTGTGAATAGACAGAGAAAAGAGATCGAAACAGACAAAGGGAAAGAGAGTGATGCGACACCAAAGAGGAAAGAGGACACGTGGTGACATCTTGCCATAAAAATAATTTCGAAATACCGGAAGAATGTGTAAGTAATAGAGAATATAAGACTTCAGGACAAAGATATTAAAGTTGTTAGAAATATAGATTCATTCACATGATACAAATTTTAGAAAAACAGGAAATGACAGTAAAACCATAGAGAATGGTTGGAAAATGGAGGGAAAAGAGGACATAAAGTCTATAAATGCTTCTGTAATTCTAAAAACGATCATAGCTGCTGACATCAGTACAGCACTCAGGAATAGTCTTGCCTTTTATGGATTTGATCTTAGACTCAAGTTCTCAGAAACCAGCTAACACTATATCTGCAGTAATGTCAAATTAGTAGAGTCAAAATATCAACTTGAGGCGATCGTGGCTCAAGAGTTGGCAGTTCGTCTTGTAATCAGAAGGTTGCAGGTTTGAGCCCCGGCTCTGATAGTCTCGGTCGTTGTGTCCTTGGGCAAGACACTTCACCCGTTGCCTACTGGTGGTGGTCAGAGGGCCCGGTGGCGCCAGTATCCAGCAGCCTCACCTCTGTCAGTGCGCCCCAGGGCAGCTGTGGCTGCAATGTAGCTTGCCATCACCAGTGTGTGTGAATGGGTGGATGACTGAATGTAGTGTAAAGCGCTTTGGGGTCCATAGGGACTAAGTAAAGCGCTATACAAATAAAGGCCATTTACCATTTAAGGCCTTAGTCACACAGGCATAGAGACCATTGGATAAGTAAAATTGTCTTTTCCCCAGCTGTTGTTGAACAGCTCATCAAAAGCCTCCTTGTTATATGGTAACTATCGAATGATCTCTGTTTATGCTTTGTTGCGCACTTTTCAACTTTCGGTCTTCACAAACAGTCAGCAAGTGTTTAGGGACAAGTTGGTGTGTTGCATGCTGTCTGTGAGCTTTTTGATGGAACTCCATCTACCTCTTCACAAGCAGTTTCACCAAGTAACTGGCAGCAACCTCCAGTAACCATTTGAAAGTCAGGGGGATACGATTATGAACTTTGGCAGGGCAGTCTTTATTTTTTCGGCCTCACCAAAACTATCATGGTACATAAATGCTGATAAGTGTGTATTAATACACAGCTAAGAATAGCTGTGACTAAATGCAGCATTTACTCAAAAGCAGTCATTAGGGTAAATATGAGACCAGTTATATTTGTGTTCAGTTTTCCCAGTTCATTGCATAATGTCAGACATGCATTATTTATTTATTTTTTGTTGTTGTTGTTAATGAAAAGGCCAAAACTAATGAAACAATAGTAGCTAAAGGTATTGCTGTGAAGACACTCTGACATGCTTCATTCCTTTGGTACATAGAGCTGTTTTAATTGTTTTTAATTGAAAGTGCCACACAATTACATGCGCTATCATTATCATGAACTTTGGCAGGGTAGTCTATCTTTAATCAACCTCACCAACACTATGAAGGTACACAAGTGCTGATTAGTGTGTTTTAATACACAGCAAAAAATGGCTGTGAATAAATATTACTATTTATTCCTGTTTCAGAAAAGATTTGCTGAGCAGCACAAAGGAAGTTAAAGTATTTTTAATTGATTAATAAAAGACATTACATGTCTAGTGAGGATTAATGCCCTTGGGGGCGAGAGACTCACTGGAAAGCTTGAGGAATGTGTTGTTGGTTTTCATCTTTTCACACGATTTAATTACAAAAGTATAACAGCGTCACCCTTTGATTCACATATTTCAGCACTGAAGTAAAGAGCAGATGTCCTTCAAGATAAGTTACTGGCATAACATATCATATAAATCACCTAATTAGTTTACACCCTTTATATAGGTGAAAATTACTACAAGTCTGCATAGAAGTCACAAGCTTATATAACCTATAACGGTGGATGAAACTAAAAAAAAGAAGGGTTCACTGTCTTCATGAACTTTATTTGTTCTGCACAGCTCATGACTCATCTTCAGTCAAAGAAGCTGTATTATTAGCCAGAACTCAGTGACATGAAATGTATTCTCCAGATTCTGACAGCTGTAGGACGCTTGATCTCTGAGGGAAAGAAAGAACAAGTTGAAAAAGACAAAGTGGCATTAAGCCCTACTGTACAAGTTTGATCTTCCAATAATTGTGACAGAGGAGAAAGTAGAATGTGTACTATATTCTCTTTGTGAAGATCAAAATGATACTTAAAGTTAGAAAGTGAGGACATGTTTGAAAGGTGAAGACCCTGTGGCCTAAGCTTTTTGCAAACAGAGAGCTGCTTAAGGATTGTAATTTGGCTGTGCAGGTAGGGTAAAGATTGAGAGTACTCAGAAGAATTAAACTCCATAGGTGTGTTTCCATGCACGATAGAGCATCTTGGGCTCTTTATTCCACTATGCTGCAGCTAAGTGTGAATACATCCTCATGATTATGCACAGGAAGAGGATTACTAGGTGCTGTGAGCCTTCACCCACTTACAAGAAAACTGCTAGACCAGCACAGCTGCCACATCAACTTGCGTTGCACTTTTTAGGCATTTTAATTGTTCTTATTACCCAACACAAACACAAAATCCAAAGCAAAAAGCATTTATTTCAGGTGCAGCACTATTATAAAAATTAGGATTTCATGTAAAAGCTGTGGGTCTTGTCACATTTCACCATGTAGGTTTTGTATGGCCTGAGAAAATGTATCCCCAGAGGCAAAGCAACCTGGGAGTACAGACACTCATCCTTTTTATTCTACTTGAAACTTCAGAAACTGTGTTTGACACATAGGCTGTTTGGCATGCATTTTTAAGGACAAATCATGGACATGAACATCTAGAATAATAACCAAAAACATACAGTAAGTGGCAGCAATGCAGACAGTACATTACTTCAGATATACACTCACTGGCCACTTTGTTAGGTACACCTATTCAACTGCTCATTAACACAAATATCTAATGAACAAATCACATGGCAACAACACAGTACATGTTTAAGACAAGCTGCTGAAATTCAAAATGAAATTAAAAGAATAAAAACAGAAGCAATAGTAATACAACCAAGTTATGCAGAAGAGCATAATGGATGCAAAATGCTTCGAACCTTGAAGCAGATGGACTACGGCAGCACAAGACCACACTCGTGTCAGCTAAGACAGGCTCATCAAAATTGGACAGTAGAAAATTGGAAAAATGTTGACTGGTGAATTTCAATTTTGGCTGCGATATTCAGATGGCCGGGTCAGAATTTGTTATAAACAAGATGAAAATATGGATAAATTCCTGCCTCGTTTAGGCTGCTCCTGGTGATGTAACATGTGAGGGATATTGTCTTGGCACACTTTGGGCCCCTTAGGACCAACTGAGCATCATTTAAATGGCACAGCCTACCTGAGTATTGTTGCTGACCATGCCCATCCCTTTGTGAGCACAGAGTACCTGTTTTCTGAGGTGATAACACACCATGTCACAAAGCTCAAATCACCTCAAATTGGTTTCTCAATTATGACAATGAGTTCTCTGAAGTAAAATGGCCTCCACAGCTATCAGATCTCAATCCAAAAGAGCAGCTTTGGGATGTGGAGGAATGAGAGATTACATTATGAATATGCAGCTGAAAAATCTGCAGCAACTGTGTGATGCTATCATCTCAATATGGACCCAAATATCTGAAGAATGTTTCCAGCACTTCCTGTTTATGCCACAAACAATTAAAGCGATTCTGAAGGCAATATTAAGCATTTTCTATTAAGGCTACAGGTCCTTGACTGCAGGAAAGCATTCAGAAGTAACTATATGCCTTAATAAATCCTTATCTTTTGCTGTTATTGTCTTTCTTCTCATTTCCCCACTTCCTCCAGCACTTGCTCACACACTGTGATAGAATAAGATGCGGTTTAGGTATATATAGGTCTGAATAAGCATTCACAGACAAACACTATTCACTCCAGAGTTATAAAGCTATAGCTCTTGGAGCTCTTCTGTACTTGGCGAGCTCCAAGGCCATTAACAATGGGAAAACATTTTTCACTTTTCTCAAACTCCTTCACTTGTTTATCTGTTGCCACTTACTTATTAATGAGCCACACCATTATCACATGTTTACTTCCCTCTGCTTGTTTGTCATAGTCACTGGTTAATGAAAAAATATTCATAGGAATCAGGTGAACAGCCTTGGAGGAGGTGGGCGCCTTCACGTTAACGAATTCAGTCTGTGGGAAATCAGGAAGCTTATTATGAGTTTGTAAACTACATTCAAAACTTGAAGTACATTTTAATGCATTCATTTTGAGGTGTTAAGTTTTTCATTTAATTCTGTAATTCAATTTTTTTTTGTCTCAAATGAACACATTTTCAGTGAGTGCATTCAGTACACTCTTTCAGCCGGATCAGAAATCGAACAAGAAAAAAGAATGTGCGATGAAATTATTGCCCACAAACTTTGTATGTTATTATCATTCATAATACCACATCTGATAAACACTGAAAATATTTTTCATAATGGCACTCAGCAAAGTGCCATTTACATCATGAGCACAGTGCCAGTGCCCATTTGGTATTCTGGTGACTCTAATTAACTTAAGTGCCTTGTAGTGAATAGACAGGCACAGTGGTGGGTATATCAGTAGCAATCAACTGACAGTTCAATTATTATGTCAAGAGCACCCATAAGGCATTGCTATGGTCTGAGCAGCAAAGGCAAATAGACTCTACAAAATCCACTTTATACTACATATCCAGTGCATGTCAGTTTTACTTAAATATTTCTTCAAAAGGATCACATGTTAATATGCTGTATGGAAGTACAGCATGTGCAAACATATATTTTGCGTGCAGAAACCAGGCTTTCTTGTAATTTTTTTAAAGTGATCTTGAGCAGTAGTTCTCCAGGATTTCTGAAGCTCTTTCAGAGTTTTTACTGCAGATGAACAACAGTAAATGAAAGTCTTCAAGAAACGGTAAATCCAGCAAAGACCTGACCGGGGACCTGAGAGATTCATCTCACCCTTCTGTTGATCCATTTACTGTTCGCTAAACCCTCATCAAAAATAGAAGATTGGAAGGTTGGCGGTAAAGAAGACATTCTTAATGAAGGCAACCGGGAAGAAAAAACTGAGTTGTGACAAATTATGCAAAAAGTGCGCTGAAAATCAGTGGCAACAGGTCGTTTGGAATGATGAATCCAGATTTGTAATTACTCGTTCAAATCTTTATGAATATCTACAGAGGAGGACAGAAAAGTACAACAGTGATGATCAAATATGTTGGAATTATAAATCCAGAAAAGTACCATCAGATTTGATCCACCATGCAATACCATCTAGAGAGAATCTGAGTGGCACATTGACAGCTTCATTTTTCAGAACGACAATGATCCCAAGCATACCTGTATAGAAAAACACACATTGGTACACTATCAGTCGTGGATTGGTCTCCCCACACCCCCAGACAGAAAGAAAAGGCAGTCAACATCCAGAGAAGAGCTTTGAATGTCCTTCACAAAACCTGGAGAACTATTCCTGAAGACTACTTAAAGAAAGCTGCCTAAGATATTTCAGGGTGTGTTGAAGAGTAAAAGTGGTCATGCCAAATATGAATTTTCAACATTTGACTTTCATTAAAATTGTACAAACTCTGTTTTTGCCTTATATACTTTCCATGAATATTTTCATGAGTCCCATTTTTACTGTTTTGATTCGTGACTCTTAAACTAAATTTGAAATGAAAGTGCATTTGAAAAATTACCTGTTTCACTGGTTATTTCAGTGCTGACAAAGGTAATCGGACTGATGGCTGGAGTATGACCACCAGAGTTTCCAGGAGACAACTTGCATAAATAAACATGCCATCTTTCATATCACTTGCATATTTTTGTTATAATCAAGCAAATTTGCATTTCCTTCCACCGTTTTCTGCTGTGGTCATTTAGTTTGTATATAAATGTCATTTTTGTGAGACAGGTTTATAGTTTTTCTGCCACGGTCCATGCAAGTTTGTAAACTGCCGTGGAGTTTCCTCTCCAAGGCACACTGGTGGAAAACGCAGCTGTTATATTAAATTAAATGATATAATTTTCCGTGATGGATGTAGACACCTGGTTCACACACATTCTGCCTTATCAAACAGATGTACTCTGGGGCAAGGTAATAAGTGAAAATACTAAACATAAACACTTAGCACGCTGGGTACAAATTATAGCCCTTCGTGTTGAATGTGTTCTCTGCTTATTGAGCTTCGAGTGTAGAGCAAAGACAATTCTGCACTGCCATTAGTATAAAGTCTAGTATTGTATTCTTTTATGTGTAGTTCACACACACACACACACACATTAATCCCCACCTTCTAATCTTTGTCTCCAAAGGCTCGTCCTATTTCTTTAAGGGGAAGGAGTACTGGCGAGTACCAGGCAGCGACATGGAGGTGGAGGCAGGATACCCCCGCCTCATCGCAACGGACTGGCTGCTGTGCACAGAGATGCAGTCGGACTCTCCGGACACACAGCCCAAAAGCACAGAGACGAGAGTCAATGTGCACCGTCACCCAGACCACGCAGAGAATGGATACGAGGTGTGCTCCTGCACCTCTGACACCGCCTCGCCTTTAGGCGCCCGCCCATCCCCGTCCCCCGTTTGGCTGCTGCCGCTTCTCTGGACGCTCTCACTGGCTCTCCGTTTTGAACTGCTATGATGCTAAAGCATGGGACAGAGGGCCAGTGAACAAACTAACAACTGGAAAATATTCTTCTTATATAATTTAGTATCTTTTTGCTCTAAATTTGCTGTTATTTATTTACCATGACTTTCAAGGGGCACTGCCATCAAGCAGTCATTCTTATGGGCATCACCCAGCTTTCAGTGCTTTACAAGCTGTTTTCACACATGCACAAGAGAAGGAGTGAGGCATTGTCATATTTTTTCTTCAAGCAGCACACAGATACTTCAGGTACTCTGCTTTTGGAAAGGCAGCAGGACACATAAAACCCACTAACTGTAATCCACTGGTCAGTTACACGTACTATTCTCACAATCACTTAATCAGACATCACATGGACTTTGTTTTAGTGAGCTGGCTGGGTACGGACTGTTTATTGTCTGATCTGTGTGAAACGCTTGTGCTCAGTTCAGGGCCACAGTGCATGTGTGAAAATGGCTTCAGCGAATGATCAACGGCCAAATCTCTGCAAAGGAAAATTGTAAGTGAATAGAAATGTTTCCTAAGTTTACAGCAGCAAATCCTCACATGACAAACATATTAAGTTTATTTTGAGTTGAAGGCAAGTGCAAAGGAATACACCCGTTATGAAAAGGAGCACTGATCCATTATTAGCACAAAATTTGTTTTAAATAACCTAAACCATGTTTTCTTTTTATATTTAAACCCACACCCACAATACATTTTCTATGTCAGAAATAATGTTGATGTTGCTCTGACCAACCTACAGAACTCACAGTGATTTTCTGGTGTTAAAAATAAGTTCCAGTTTGCAACAAGACCTGTAAATTATTCAGAATAGGAGGAACGCTTCCTGAAAAGATACACTACTGTTGAATTTGCAAGTAATTCAGAGTCATTTGTCTGCGTGGTGTTCACAAGCACCACCGCTTTCCATTCATCTCTGTTTTACTCAAACTGGAGAGATAAAACCAAAACTACCTGCAAGGCAGCATAGCACCAGAGGTAAACATGATATTTTTTTTTATTTGTGGAACCGACCTTTTAATAAACCCCACCGCGCGCGCACGCACACACACGAACATCCCGCCTGTGCTCTTGTGTGCTTACAACGAGCATCAATGTTTGAATGCTCCTACTCCTGCTGTGAGAGGTAGACAGATGCATGGATGAGTAGGTGGACGAACCAGTTTCCGTGCCTGAATCATCGGACTAAGTGAGGAACAGCTGCTCTTTTTCACCTCTGGGTTATAAGCATTCCTTCCACTCAGTTTAGTTGTATCTAGTATTGAATTCAGTTTATAATTCAGTATCTTTTACATTGCTTTGATCAGCTCATAGAGTTCAAAGAGTCTTTTTTTTTGTTACTGACAGTTCCCTGTATCGCCCCTGAATTTATTCTTGCTGTAAAGATATATTTACCTATAGACTGATATATTTGAGTTGAAGGGTTCTGCAGCTGTTGCATCACTAAGTGGACTGTGTATATTTTAAGCTGTGTTTTCTATTGTAAAATATTTTTGTAGGAAAATAAAAAAAATATATATGTGAATGACTGTGTGGCCGGAGTGTGTAATTATTTTTGTGTGTTTGAAGGAGAGCCCAGGGTTGAAGACAGATGATGGTAACATGACATCTTGCAGACACCAACTGGGAGTTGCTCCCCCTCTGTCTGACGTTCTTAAATGTGTCTTCTTTTGTAATGGTCACTGCTGTTCATCAGGAAAACAAATCACACCTCACACTCACGCCAAATGGGTTTATAAAGAGATCTGCTGGCACAGAGGGTTCCGCAGTATATCCGTGTTTCTTGAGGAAAGAGTATCAGAGGAAGAAAATGTCACAAATCCGAAAATATTTACCACCTCAGATACTTCGAGCTAAGAGATCAAAGTCAACAGGATGTCAAGTCTGTCTAGTCTTGAAAGACTCGCACGCATACACGTACATACATTTCACCAGCATCCTCATCATACAGTACGCAGGCTCAAACATCCACGCCTGTGTTAGGGTTTGCATTTGTATGAATGTTTGTTTGTGTGTTCCCCCCAAAGGCTACGGATGCAGTCCAACCCCAAAGAATGCAGACCCATAACTTTTAGTCTGTTTTGGGGTAAAATGGAGTTTAAAAGTTTAAAAAGTCACTCATTCACTTTTTCTGCTAACAACAGCATTTTTCCTTCCCTTCTCTTGACACACTCCAGTGGTATTAATTAACTGGTGTGGCTCAGCAGCTACTAGGAGAGCACCTGCACCCACAGGCAAATGTAGCAGGGATGGGTCACTTTGTGTGTGTGTGTGTCCCATTTGGGATGATAACAATGAAAGCGACTATTCAGATGTGTTTGATTTAGTATTATTGGAATATGGTTGTTTAAAAAAACTTAGATAGGAGTTATCGTCCATGCAGCGTCTTCTACCGTTGAGATATGGCACTTTCACTGCTTAAGCTTCCAGATGGGCCAGGCAGAACCAATCAATAACCCTGCAACTAAAATATTCAAGACTGGATGAACTGCTTGCAAAGCTGAGAATGGCAGCAGTCTGATTTACAGGAAGAGCGCATACAGTAAAAAGAGAAACACGTGGAGACAGATTCCTGTAGTTGACTGATAAAGTGGTTAGAAAAGGGCAAACTGAAAAACTGGCAGCCAGAAAAAAACATCATAATCACCAACAAACACAGGAAAAGACAAAGAGATGTTAAGATAGGGAGAAAGATTAAAATCCAGAGGGACAATGGCAAAGATAAGGAAGCAATTTAGCATAAAATCTGCATCAGTAGTTGTTCATAAAAGCAGCACAATTCTGTTTATTAGCATTTGGGCCTAATTTTTTGTTTTCATTTCACAAACAAAGAAGTAATAAACCAGGTGTCCAGCTATTTTATCTAAACAATGGATGATTTTTCTAAAATGTTGAAGGTGAAACCTAAAACGAGTGCGTCTCAGACTTTGTAAAAAAAAAAAATGGACGTACCTACTGCAATATTTGTGTGCTCCTGCTTTGAAGACTTGTCTTTAGGATTTTGGCCATCGCAATCTTGCTGTCAGGAGCAAAGGATACAGCAAAGTATGCAGGACCCATGTGGCATCGCCATTTCAATCACATTGTAGCTAAGCCTCAAATTATACCCTGCATTATAATCTGCTGTATTTTAAAAGGAAGTGTAATTAACAATATGTGTACAGAAGAGGATTTGACACTAGGGATTCATACCACAAACACATAGGGCAGATGTTGTTTTTGTGCCAAAGATGGGTCATTTTAACCTGTTACTAAGTGGTTGCTGGGCAACATGTTGTGTTGTAGTATATCATCTCATAATTCAGCTTTCGTGGCGTTAGATTTAATGTTACTGTTTTGAAATTAAAATAACAGGATGCAGTGTTGTAGATACATCAAGTTTAAAAGCGGGTAATTTTAGTCAGTTGCTAGGTGGTTGCTAGGGACCGTGATGAGGTCATAATATCTGATATAGATAAGAACCTTCAGGGGCCTACGATGTACCTGTGTGCCAAGCTTGGTTGCCCAACCCTGATACTGTTGGATGAGTTTGCAGACAAACAAACAGCCAGACAGAGTTTCATGTATTATAGTAAGAGGAGAAGTAGTGTTGTCATCTCATAGACGAGTCGCCCCCTGCTGGTCGCAGAAATTAATACAGATTTAGGGCACATTCACACTGGCTTCATTTTTCAGACGATAGACTGTATGTTTTTGACCTGAGGGGCTACATTCAGCTTTTATACAGTTTATGATGCATCTACAATGTTGACAACAATCCTTCATCAGACTGCAAAATTATGCACGCACAGCTATCTTGACTCTGTAATTTAGAACTGGATTTGGGAACTATAATAGATGTTGACAACAGAGAGTTTGGGGGCTTCCACCATCTTCCTTCTATCCCAGATTCTTACTGCTCATATTTTTGTGTTTTCTTTGCTCCATCTGGCTTCTTTTTCATGATGCTCCCATAACAAAAAGATCCAAGTATTAATCAACAAGGAACATCCTTTAAAATCACAATTTCTAAACGGCATCCTGATTCAGACACATTTCCTCAAAACTATAGGTGGTTGTGTTCAAAGAGATGCTGGTTGTTAGATCTATGACAAGATGCTGCAAGGGGAAAAGGGCATTGTGAAGCCAGTTTTTTTAGTTTTTTATGAGTTTAATATGAGTGTGTGAGAGGAGAATGTGTGAAAGCTTATTCACTATGATATAAACTCTCAACCAGGCTCCTGGGATCTTTGTACCAGTGGCTTTTGACTAAGCCCACACAGAAATATGCATATGCTTATTTCTTTGTGTGTTATTTGTGTGATTTTCTGTGTGTGTGTGTGTGTGTGTGTGTGTGTGTGTGTGTGTGTGTGTGTGTGTGTGTGTGTGTGTGTGAAGGTTTTTAGCTTTCAGGATAGCCCTCTGTGGACTCAGAGGTGGTGGTCATGGGGGAGAGGAGCAGCTGTTACTGGGGCTGTCCATTTTGCATTTCGCCTGTCCTCTCTCTCTTGCACACACACACACACACACACACACACACACACACACACACACCCACACAAAAACACACACACACACCAA
>VUQG01045473.1:41874-55614 GCA_015106755.1 Etia nguti | reverse complement strand
TAAAATGTACAGCTCTGCTATCACTTCCAACATAAATGAAGACAGAAAACTAAACAGCAGTGACGTTTGTAGGGTTACTGAAGTTGGACTAGCTGGTATATAATGATGTGCTACGTGATCGCTAGCGACACAGCTATGTTAGCATAACATAAACACAGTGAAGCTCGAGGATGAACGCTAACTTTTTTCCACTCGATAAAAGTTAAACTGAGGGTTCCCGATGGTTAAGGACAAATGCAATCGCATGGCAGGATGCTGTAAACGGACCAAACTTCAGTCAGGAGAACAACTGAGATAATCCATCCACAATACAAGGTTAGTCATTAATATACTGCAACAACATGGGAATAGAGGAGCTGCGAGAGAATTCAACATTAATGAATCAATGGTACGGAAGTGGAGGAAGCAAGAAGAATGAGTTGAGTAAAGTTTGACTTATCTGACTGTTTTGTTTCGCTTAATGGGCCTTATAATCCAGTGCGCCTTATGGTCCGAAAAATACGGTACTGTAGAACTGATCTAGGTAATGTTAGCTTCAAACTGAGTATTTTTTCTATCTTGTGCTTAAAACTAGACATGACAAGCAAGAAGTGAATCTGACTGGGAAACAGGACACTAGCTAAAAACAGACACTAGCAACTAATACCATAAACTCATCAGGAAAATGAGGTAAAAGAATTAAAAGGCCTTAGCTGTCTATATAAACAGAAATATGGTTAAGAAAAAGAGGGAAAGGTAGAAAGAATGAAAAAGTTTGAAGGAAGAGAAGAGATTAGCTGAACAAAGTCAGACATATGAATGAAAGATGAGTTAGAGATTAGGTGGGGTAGACAAAAGAAGGAAGGCATAAAGAGGCCATAAAAAGCTGAAGATGATGTTGTGTAAATGTAAAGGGACGTGGTTTAAATGGAATGGATAATAATGAGATAGAGAGGATGTAGAGGAAGCAGGGGCTTAGCTAAGTCAGCTTGCATATACTGTAAATCCCTCTGGCCTGTAAATAATTCATAAACACTTCTTTTCATGCTGATGATTGCTACTATTTTATCACTCACATCCACTTATAAACTGTCTGCTTGACTCCTTAGCTTACTATAGCATAAACAAACTTTTTGTTCATCATCTTTTACTTCATCTCCTTACACACTCCTCTACTCTTTTTCAATTTCTCTAACTTTATCACTGTTTCTTTATTAGTCTTTTTTTTTTTAACTTTTGTGCATGTTCCCTTAATTATTGTATTATTATTATTTTTTTACTATTATTATTATTATCTTTAAACACAACAACACTAGACTTGGCTGAATTGATGCCAAATTGGACTGGATATGACCAAAGACTAGGCAAGGATAACCTGGATACTGAATTAAAATGAACAGAACAACACTGGATTGGAGATACTCAAAGAACTGGACAAAAAAATTTGGGAAGTGAATTGCACTTGTTTATCCAGGTGCTAAGTTGGGACAGAATGATGTTCAGGCATGTTCAGTAAATGAATAACAAAAATTGATAAATGGTTTAATGCGAAATATTGTCAGGCATGTTTATTTTTCTTATACTGCAGCCTCGTAGTTCTTACACCTGAAAGTAATGAAATCCTAGTGGTCCTGTCTGCACAAATGTTTTTTACCTGTCAATAGTGTCATGTGTTCATACAGTTGTCAGTAAAAGTTGTGGTTGCTTTTTATTTAGTGTCATGCTAGCTTTACCAAATTAGAAGCAGGCATGAACTGAGTAATGTTTTTTTAAGTGGCAGATAATTTCAAATGCAACAAAAGCTCAAAAATTTATCAGCAAATACACTGACTATTTCTGAGCAATGTGGATCACAATGTGTCTGCTAGCTAAAGGTACAGTGGCTGTGTTTTCCAGGGAGAAAAAATGTGTGAAAGCTTTACTTTTCACATATGAAAAGTGTAAGAAAAAGAGAAAAATAGAAAGTGGAATATGAGAAATTGTTTTCAGAAGGTAAAGACAAGTGACATGTCTTGAAATTAAATTTTGAAGCTTGTAATATTGTAATTCAAAAGTTTTTAACCAGGCACCAGATCCATGCATGATGTGTTGCTGAAGTTATTTGGTTATTTCATATAGAGATGAGTCTTTCACATTCAATTATTTAATCATAATTTCCATGGTCACTTTTAGGTTAGGTCCTGGATAGCAGCAGAGTCACTGGAAGAGAGAGAGACAGGACACAAGAATTCTAACTCGAAATTTAGGGGTGAAATTCATGGCAAATCCAGCTGACATCTTTCTGACTCTTAAACCATTCTCTCTCCTGTCACTCAGCATTGACCCAGCTTGCTGTCTTTTTCTCCCTCTTGTTTCTCTCTTTTTTTCTTTTCTTTTTTTCTCTTTTTTGTCTCTCTCTCACACTGCATGCTCAGTGAACATCTGTTGAGTGTCTTGTAGTTTAAGTAGTTCAAGTCTTTTTTCTGGGAAATTTCCTCATATGATTTTCCTTTGTTTTCTCATATTCTTTGGTTTACGTATGATCGGGTGAATTTTGTTTCCTTTCCTAATAGATGTTGTTGGAAACTTTCTAGTGTGGTATTAAGGACATCTACTCAGACGAATATTGTTTTTACTCATGCTTGGAACTTGGAACTAGTTTTCAGGCATATTATCCTTGTTTTCAGTTGACCAGATCTCGTTTGGCTCTCACTCTGGTATTGAGATATCCATATCTCAAAGTCCCACAGGATCTTAGCTCGGTTGTTATTAACCACCCTAGGCAGTGTATCCTATTTTGACCTTGGGACTGCCAGCTACTTGGTTATGGCATTCCATGTATGCCCTGCCTGCTAGCATCTTGCCCCCTGCTGTTATGTGGTGGATTGTCTCAGGGGAATCTTTGTACATCCTCCACCTGGGGTCTTCCCTAGTTTGGTAGACCCCAGCCTCTATTAATCTTGTGCTTAGAACAGAGGCACTAATCATTGCAGAGCAGGAACAAGCTCTGTCTTTCAGTCCAGTGTTGTCCTGCCACTGGCATGATTTCACGATATCCATGCCTTGTAGGGGCCAGTCCTTCCATGATGGTTCATCTTCTTACGCCTCTTCTTCCTCTTGTTTCTGCTGCTTGAGGTATTTACTGAGCAGACTCAGTTGTGGCCATCTTACTGATGTACTAATGTACTCAACTGGTTCTGACACTCACTGGTTCTCGTCCTCCTTTCTTCCGCTAACATGCAGTCTCAGAGTGCTGGATTTGGGTTAAGGGGAGCTGCTAAGGAGCTTCTTTATCTTGATAACATTGGCTTCTATCTCTTCCTTTTGCCAGCAGATCATCCCAGCAGGCTATCTGACGACTGACAGGGTGTAGGTGTTAATTGCCTGGATCTTTTTCTTCCCATTCAGCTGACTATTCGGGACTTGCCTTACCCTCTGCAGGTATTTGGATGTTCAATTATGGTAGTGCATTTCTCGCAGTTCTGACGTCTTTCTCTCCATTTGTTGTCATCTGCCTACACTTCTCCATTCCAAATGACATTCTGATGGCACTGCTGTAGATCCTAATGGTATGGATCAGTAAGTCAATGTCTCATTCATGCTTAGCATATAGCTTGTTATCATCTTGTAGAGGAGGTGGCTGATCTTTATTCCATTCCATAGTTGGTATCCTTATCCAGTCTTGCTTACCTCACTGAGAGGTTCTTACTTAAGATACCTATGTTGTACCTATGCACAACTTATTCATTCTGAGTACACAGTACTAAGGATAACTTGATTTTTCTGAGTGTGCAATACTAATTGTTTACCCACTGATAAACATTTCAAGTTATACTAAATAAAAACAATTTGTGGCAAATTACTATTATTAATTTTGCGTACACAAATTAAATCCAACTATATCACATTATGTTTTATCATCCATGAACTAAAGATATTTCTAATACAACACTTAATATAAACACTGTATGTAGGTATGATTCAGAATAATTAACAACACTTCTTGTAATGGAGTTACTTTTATTTTCAAATGCAAAAAATTATATCAGCCAACATACTGGACACTGTTCTGCTGAACAACAAACAAGTATATTGCCACCACTGTAGCTTGTGCTGGTGTGTAAAAAATTATCACATTTAAAAGTATATTTATTATTTAGACAACTTAAAACTTTAATAACCTTACAATAAAACAACGTCTCAGATTTGATTATTCTAAAACTAAATTTAGGTGTCCTATAACTTTGTATTGCATGTTATATTATTGATATAATCAATGCAAAATGTATTGTTTAGCCACAAATGCAGTCTCTAGCTCAAACAACACATTTGCTTTGCATTCAAACACAGAAGCTTGGTATGTTCTACTATTTTATAGATGGTTTGCTTCCAGTCCTATCATTACTGCCTGAATGACTGTCATGGATTTATGTGATCCAAATGTAAATGCCTAAAGAAAAGTCTTTAACATTGTTGCAACTTCCCTTAAGTACAGTGGCAGTGGATGTGGGTTGGAGATGCAATGACGTTGAACCTGCAGGTGACATTTTTCACTGACCACACCATTTGTGAGGGAGGGATCATCTCTCCTGTTTGAATATGATTGTTTCCTGCAAAGAAACAATCATATTCTTCAGAACACCAACTTAGCAAAAAAATACTGTAAATTATGCCACCATCTATTGTCTTCCACTTATCTGCGGCTGGGTCGCAGAGGCTACCAGCCCAAGCAGAGAACCCCAAACCATCTATCTCTCATTCCCATCTTCACTCACTTGTGAACAAGACCCTGAAATACCTAAACTCCTCCATGTGGGGCAACAACTCACCCCTGATTTGGAGTGGGCACTCCACCCTTTTCCGGCTGAGAACCATGGCCACAAATTTGGAGGTGGTGATTTTCATTCCCGCCACTTCCCACTGAGCTGTGATCTGCTCCAGTGAGAGCTGGACGCCACCACCTCACTGCTATCCAACCCCGACATGCCCCCTCTTCAGCTTCATGGTGATTACAATCACGACAGGCACCAACCATCTTGAGCCGCAGCTCATTGCAGCAGCCTCAACGATGATTCTGACTTAATGTCCACAGCGTTCCTCTGAATGCTGTTGGGTGTGCTAGGTCTGTCCAGCATGCTCCCCCACCACCTGATCCAACTTACAACCAGGTGGTGATTAGTTGAACAGTCAGCTAACAACTCAGGAGAGTATTTCTAAACATCATGCACTAGCTCAGGCTCCCTCCCCATCAGAGAGGTGACATTCAATGTCTCACTTGTCAGTCTTGAAAGTTCTGACCACCACCCGACACACAATAATATCATGAAAGCATATTTTCAAAAAGGGCTATGAAAACGTGGCCAATAACTTTTCATTCTGATGATCTGCAGATTAATTTGGGCACAAAACGTGCAGACTTCTGTGATGGCCAAACCCATGGCCACACTCTAAAAGTCTAAGTAACTCTTATGTATTCTTTATTTCTTAATTTAGAATAACACACTTTAGTTTGCAGTAGTTTATTGACTGATTTGGATACATTTGTTCTATTTTGTAAGCGCGCACATTTAGTTTACTTAGGCATTCATACCAGTTCATTATTGTTGTTTTGTTTGTGACTAATCTTTGTTTCTCTTACCGTTTCTTACCTGCCATGATCCTCGGAGTTGCCAGACAAAAGGTGGTGGCCAGCGTTTAAAGAATTTAAATACAAAGAGGGATGATTGGACTGCACCACCACTTCCTGCTGAAGAGGGAGAATGTGTATTTTCTTTAATTAAAAAAGCTTTTGTATTTAATTAAATATTTGAGTTTAGGGTTCAGAGGTTTTGATTTTCTTCTTTGGTGTTTAGTTTATTAACAAACCAGACTGTACTGCATCATTTTGTGGTTTACGATTGTGTTTTGTTTAGTTACCGCTGTTGTGTCATAGTGGTCTGATCAGCCATTTTACGCTACGTCCACACCTATGCAGGTATTTTTGAAAACGCAGTTTTTTCTATGCGTTTGGGCCTTTCGTCCACACGTAAATGGCGTGAATCACTGAAAACTGAGATTTTTAAAAACCTCCTGCCAGGTTGGAGATTTTCGAAAACTCAGTTTTTGTGTTTACGTGTGGACGAGAAATACAGAGTTCGTCACGCAACGTCAAAGGTGTGTGCCTTTTTTGACGCAACGCTGTGCGCCACATTGTTGACATGAGATGAATTTCTACAATGGCAGCTTCAGAGACAGTAAGAAGCAAGCAGAGGGAGAAAAATCATAAAATTATTTAGAAGCTGATATGATTTTTAACGGCTATGCAAGCAGTATAACTTACAACACAGAGAGGTTAATGCACACCTCACACAGCCAAATTAGACTAACGCATGTAGTACTTATTAATAAAAATAGTCATTTAAAAACACCATCTACTACTGTGTTTAAATGTGTGGTATTGTCAGTTTAGGCATAAAGAGATATGTGTTTGAAAAAAAGGACCACCTAAATTAAATGTAATTATTACATGCTTGTTAAAGCTAACTTCCAATATATAAAGTTTCAAATAAGCACAATGACCTGATAGAACATGTGGCAGTGTTTATATTTACTGCAAAATGTTTCTGATGATCCAACTGTTTAATTTAACTTATTTGTTTAGAAGGACAAGCTAAATTATTTTCGACTAAAAAGCCAGCCTACATTTTAACCATTTAACAGGCCACTAATCTGGTTTATGGCTTTTGACTTTCACAAAAAAATATATCTAAACACAATTTTTAACAAAACAAATGATTTAAAGTGTAATTAATGTTGGTTAAATGTAAAAACACCTTGCTTATGTTGCTGAAGAAAGGCTAGATTCGACATTAATAGATGCCACAGATGTTCAAAAGCAACCACAAAGCATTAGAATAGATGCAGGGGTTAAGAATATAGAGTTCATATGTTATAAAAGTTCATATGGATTGAAAACAAGCCCTGCACCTAACAGAAGCACCTTCTGAAAAAGTTCTGCCTGTGCTTTTATCTAGTAGCTGTTCACGTTTCTATTTTAAACCAACAACAGTAAGATTCACTGAGAGATTCTTATATAAGGTTTTTAAAGCTGTGGCCTTAATTTTTTAAGTAAACATGCACAAAGAGCATCTGCAATATGAAAACTAGGCTAACACTGGCTAGCTAGCAAGTTTAAAATCTGGTGCTAAATTGAAATGAGACACAAAAATAGTTTGAATAAGACGAAACGTTTACTCACCAAATCAGTGTATCATGCATAAGAATCACAGCAATGCCAACAATAATCTCTTCAGCTGAAGTTTCTCCAGCTGAACCCAGGATTGCTCAACATATTCCAGAAAAAACAGTGTGCGGCATGAACATGAGGACTGATCTGTGAAAGCCTGGAGGAAAGCAGTGACATGGCATTTTTAAACTATATCATTTAGTCCTTCCACTGAAGGGAGACTGCCTTTTGTCTGTTTCTCTGCAAAATTATTCGATAATGAAATAAAAAAATAAAATAAAATGACTATTTCATATGGTTTTATTTTAGATTTTTAGGGCATTTGTTTGACCTAAGGTGCAGTCTCTCAATCTAGTTCTTTATTTTTATCTAAAAACAAAAACAAAAAGCTAATAATACTACTACTAATGATAATAAACAAAAAAATAATTAATAATTTTAGTTGTACTTATATGCACAGCTGGGTGACTTGTTTATATGTGTTATGTACAAAAGTCCAACAGTAACAAAACTTTCAGATAATAAAGTAAAATATAAAATATAGTGAAGAAACAATAGAGAGAGGCATAAAAAGGAAGCCAAAAGCTCAAGTAAAGCAGGCTACCTGTGAGTTGTAACCTACTTAAGTACAGCATAGAGTAAATGTACTTAGTTAAATTCCACCACTGGAGATGTGAATTCATGGTTTGCTGAGTCTGCAATTTGACTCCGCACTCTGCCAGCCACACATTGACACATGACAGCTTGCCTTGGTGCTTAGGTTGATATCCTGAGAGCTGCATGCCCCCTCTTTGAACGTGGCTGTCTTCTACTGTTCTTCTGGTTCATTGTAACATGAAACAGCGAGTGACTCTGAAATTCTTAATTAACATGATTCTGAATTTGGCCCACCCAAGCTGAGAAAATTGTGAGCTGGAAGGACAACATGCTTCCAGGTTCTTGGTGGGAGCTATGACTGGGATCGGGGATCCTTGAGCAGAAGTAGGGGAGAGTCTAGCTTGTATTGCCTGGAGTACGCTATCCAGTGTTGCTAATCTAATCGGTTGCTGTACAAGGGCACCGTGAACCTGTTCACGTTCAACTAGAATATCTCCCTGATGGGAAATTGTTGTACAAAGTGTTGTTAAGTCTGCTTCTTGGTCCAGAGATTTGCCAGATTGCTCTATCATGGTTACCAGTAGAGTAAAGCATATATTGAAATGAGAGAGTGAAGATCTTACTTAAGGCTTGGGGAGCTACTGGTTGGAGGACTGTCGGGAAATTCATATAAAAAGACTGATGGCTGTGGTGGGACTGATGTTCTGTATCTGTATTCTACAATGGAGAGACAGTAAATCTCCATTGAGGTAATCCGGTCAGGAAGGCCAGACGCCTTCCTGACCGCGCTGCTCAGACTATGCACCTTTTTAGCTTTTTACTTATTTATTACTTTGTTATACATTCCAAAATCTTCTAATTTTATAGTTTATGACAGCAGATCACTTCTCAACATCGGTAACAAGTTTGCACATGTAATCTTGATCACTTTTAAATCCGACCTATCCTGGCCGACTGAGATACTACGCAGCGCAGACAACAACAATGGCCAGGACGCTCACCTGAGGCGAAGAACAAAGAAGCGCCGGGGGAAACGCGCTGGAGTTTGGAACACACTGAGGCAGCAGGTGCATCGCGCACCACTGCCCTGTATTCTACTGGCTAATGTACAATTGTTGGAGAACAAACTAGACGATCTGAGGGGAAGAGTCACCTTCCAGTGTGACATGAGGAACTGCAACATTCTGTGCTTCACTGAGACATGGCTGACCCCCACTGTGCCGGACCCTGTGATAACTCCATCGGATTCATTCTCTGTGCTCCGTGCAGACAGAACGGCAGAGTCGAACAAAACCAAAGGTGGAGTAGTGTGTCTTATAGTAAACAGAAAGTGGTGCGACGCCAGGAGCATTTCTACTCTCTCCAGCGGCTGCTCCCCATATCTGGAATACCTGAGCATTAAGTGTCACCCTTTTTACCTGCCCCGTGAGTTCACCTCGGTAATCGCCAGGGTGGTCTACATCCCACCCCAAGCGGACACAGGTGTGCCGCTGAGTACATGATGTGCTGAGTGCATTTCAAAACAAGGATCCAGGCTTAGCCCTCATTGTAGCAGGAGACTTTAATAAAGCAAACCTTGGAGAAGTCATGCCGAACTTTCACCAACATGTCACGTGTCCGACGAGGGGAGATAGAATCTTGGGCCACTGCTACATGCCATACAAGCAGTTCTACAAGGCTGTTTCACATCTGGCTTTTGGGAAGTCAGACCTCAACGCCATCTTCCTCATTCCTCAGTATAAACAAAACATATGGAGGGATGAGGTAACCACGAGGGAGGTGAAACGCTGGTCTGCCCAATCAGAAGCTACGCTACAGGACGCGCTCAACGACGTAGACTGGGACATGTTCAGAGCATGCGCAGTCGACATCAACGAGTTTACGGATGAAACAGTAAGCTTCGTTAACATGCTACCGGAGGAGATCATCCCCACTGCGAGAGTCGTGATGTTCCCGAACCAGAAACCATGAGTGGACAGATTGATCCGCGCTGCAGTGAATGCCAGGACTGCCACCTACAACGCCGGCCTCGCCACTGGCGATATGAGTGCCTACAGAGCTGCTTCATACAGCGTGCGGTGCACGGTGAGGGATGCCACACGCCGGTATCGAGAGCGCGTGGAATCTCGCTTCCGCCAGGGCGACACACGGAGCATGTGGCATGGACTACGCACAATCACAGATTATAAAGCCAGGGACAATGCGCCTATCAACACCCACCCTGCATTCACCAATGAGCTGAACGCGTTCTACGCCCGTTTCGAGGTTAGCCAGGTGGCTAACGCTAACTACTGCCTTAAAACTGAGGACGGTGACGTCATCAGAGAGGGACCGGCGATCAGTATCACAGAGCACGACGTCCGCTGCTGAGGAGAGTGAGCACAAGGAAAGCGGCAGGACCAGACGGCATCACCGGCCGTCTGCCGCGTTGCTGTGCTGACCAGCTAGCAGGTGTGTTCACTTCCATTTTCAACGAGTCCCTGGCTAAGTCTGTGGTCCCCACATGCTTCAAGAGATCCACCATCATCCCTGTGCCCAAGAACAACAAGCCGTCTTGCCTGAATGACTACTGGCCAGTTGCACTGACCTCGGTGGTAATGAAGGTGTTCGGGAGGCTGCTGAAGAACATCATCTCCTCCTCCATCCCAAATTCCACAGATCCGCTCCAGTTCACCTACCGACCCAACAGATCCACTGAGGACACCATCGCCCATGTCCTGCACACCACCCTTAGCCACATGGACAAGAAACAGGGTAACCATGTGAGATTGCTGTTTGTTGATTAAAGTTCAGCGTTTAACACAATAGTGCCCGGCAGACTGTTCACAAAGCTGAGGGATCTAGGACTCAACAGCCGTCTGTGTACATGAGTGTTGGACTTCCTCACTGGCAGAACTCAGGTAATGAGGGTGGGTAGGTGTGTCTCTGACAGCATCACCATCAGCATGGGAGCACCACAGGGGTGTGTACTCTCACCACTGCTCTACTCCCTATATACCTCAGACTGTGTGGCCACCCATGGCTCCAATACCATTGTGAAGTTTGCTGACGACACAGTGGTGTTGGGCACCATCTCCAACAATGATAAGGTGGCCTACATGGATAAAGTTAAAAATCTGGCATTGTGGTGCCAGGACAACCACCTCCAGCTGAACGGCGGCAAGACCAAGGAGCTGGTGGTGGACTTCAGAAGGAGTAAGCACAGAGACTACAAGCCCATTATTATCAGTGGAGCTCCAATGGAGAGGGTGCATTCCTTCAAGTATCTCGGTGTCCACATCTCCTCAGACCTGACATGGTCTGCAGAAGTTGAAGATGTCTTCCAGGACAGGCAGTTGTGTGTTGGAAATCTTCTGTGCAGCTTTAATCATTCTCTGACTGGTGATCCTCACTTTTCCTGAAGTTAATGATGAGCTCTTTGTTTTTCTTGGTATTTAGAACCAGGCTGTTAACTGCACACCAGTTTGTCAGCCTCTGGTCCTCCACCCTGTATGCTGACTCATCCTTCGCTAATTGGAACCACAACTGTTGTGTCATCAGCAAATTTAATCACACTGGGTTTGTGGGTAGGTGTGCAGTCATGTGTTTACAAAGAGTACAGGAAGGGACTCAAGCTACAACACTGTGGAGCACCAGTGCTGAGAGACAGTGAAAAGAAGTGGGGGGCCCAACTTAACTGACTATGAGCTGACTAATTCCTTTAGTCAAAGTCAAGTTAAAATCACCTTTATTGTCACTGCCCTCAGTGTTACTCTAAAACAATATAAAAGATAAAAAGATAAAAATCTTATATACAATGCAATCTTATGTAATAATAATAATAATAATAATGTATACTTTATTGATCCCAGTGGGGAAATTCCTCTCTGCATTTAACCCATTCACTCAGTGAAGCAGTGGGCAGCCACCAGTGCAGCGCCCGGGGAGCAGTGTGTGGGGGCGGTACCTTGCTCAGGGGTACCTCAGGGTAGTCGTTCAGTGGATTCGAACCCCTGACCTTCCGATCACGGGGCCAACACTTTACCTACTGAGCTATCCCTGCCCCTTATGTATACAACAGTGTCATGGTGATGAGCCTGCACTGACCACCTGACTGATGTCCTAGCAGACATTTTTAATGTCTCACTGAGCCAAGCTGTTGTGCCACAGTGCTTTAAAACCACCACAATCAGACCTGTACCAAAGGCAGCTACAGCCTCTGAGCTCAAAGACTACCGCCCATTAGCACTTACTCCAATAATAATAATGTGTATGTGTTAGTCCCCGTAGGGAAATTACTCCTCTGCATTTAACCCATTCACCCAGTGGGCAGCCACTATGCAGCGCCCGGGGTGCAGTGCGTAGTGCCTACCTTGCTCAGGGGTACCTCAGGGTAGCTGTTCAGTGGAGGAGAACCGCCGACCTTCCGATCATGGGGCAACCACTCTACCTACTGAGCTATCTCTGCCCTGCCCTCCCCTCCAATCATCATGAAGTGCTTCGAGCGACTAGTCCTGAGTTACATCAAGAACCAGGTCCCCCCAAACTGGACCCACTACAGTTCGCATACCACTCAAACCGATCAACGGATGATGCGTGTAGTCTGTGATGGTCTTTATCCCTTGCCACAACCTCTGCTGTCGCTGAAGCTCTCTGAAATCCTGCCTTTTTGCCTCTTTAATGGCACCTGACAGGTTTTCCCCTGCTGTTCTTAGACTTACCTCATCCCCAGCTCTGAAGTCCACATTACTCACCCTCAGAAGTCTGTAGACCTCACCTGTGAGCCATGACTTCTGTTTGGCCCGGACAGTGATAGTCTTGGTCTCTGTGACATCATCAATGCACTTTGAGATACAGGCAATGACAGTTTCTGTATATTACTGCAGGTCTGTGGTGTTATTATTTGTGGCAGCCTGTTTAAAGATCTCCCAGTCTGTGGTGAAAAAACAGTCTTGCAGTGCCTCTGAGGACCCTTCTGGCCACCATGTCTGGCCAGAAGGGTGGCTGTAGCTCAGGAAGTAGAGCAGGTCATCTGCTGTTCAGAAGGTTGGTGGTTTGATCCCTGGCTTCCCCAGTCTACATGTCAAATACCCTTGAGCAAGATACTTGCTCTCCGATACATCCCTCGGAGTATGAATGCCCATGAACGTCAGTTAGAAAGTGTTGTATAAAGCGTTTAGAGTGCCCCAGGAGAGTAGAAAAACTCTACTTGCGTGGTGTAAGTGTCAATGTCATCATCCTTAAAAGTGGACCAGTATGTTCTTCCACTCAGTCATGGTGAACTTCAACTCCTCCACCTTAAATTTGCAATGAAGAGACTTGGCAGTGGAGGTCTGTGTGGGTTTCATGCTAACCTAGCACATATGCCCGTTCTTTAGCCCCGTTTCTCCTTCCTGTCTCTGTGGCACCCCCATCACCTCTCAGGTGGAGCAGTAATCCACAGAGGCCCTAGGATCTGGGTCGAGAAGTTATGTCAACAACATAACTAATATGCATCGAACTAATGCCTGTCAGTTTGTGTCTGTTGCATTTTATAACCACATAATCATACAACGCAAACGCTAGATAGAAAACTAAAAAAAATCCCTATTAACATGAGCCATCTTACTGGGTGCATCTTGTTCCTGTCTTGCATCTAATGTGTTCCCTTTATCATGTTAAGTCCCTGTCATTGTATTAGATATCCCCTGTTTAGTTACTTCCTGTTTCATATTGTTAGCCTGTAATTTTGTGTTTGTTGTATTTAGTTTTGCTTCCCTTGTCTTGTTTTCCCCGATTATGTTCAGTTGTGTTCCCTGGTGTTTTCCATCTCATGAATTACAACATGTGTGTATTTAAACCCTCAGTTTTCCTTTGACTCTCCTGCCTTGTCGATTTGCTAACTGGATCTAAATAAAGGTTCATTTTTTGTTTGTAAAGTCTATCTACGTTTGGGTTTGCAATCTACTTAAAGCTGGGGGGGGGGGGGGGTGGGTTCTTTG